>NWUY0300036421.1:9698-35201 GCA_004151065.3 Larix sibirica | reverse complement strand
ATTCTTTAATATCCCATGAACGAAGGCGTTATGGAATAGTTTCATTGAGTGAAGACCCCATGAGTCATAGTCGACGTCATGTCATCATAAGGTATGTTTTTATCTCTACACTTAGGAACCTTTGTAGAGGGGAGTATCCAATTTGACTTATCATATGGTACCATCCCAGTCTTTTGGGGGGAGACTCGTAGATTATACAAGGAATCCAAAATTACTTATGTCATCAGTGTCCCAAACAATCCCACTAATTTTCCCACCTATACTTCTGATGAACCAGGAACATTTCTCCTAAGCCACCAACACCCTTCTCCACATCAAACAGAAATGCTTATTGTTGCGAAAGAGCCACCTTTGGATTCCTCAAGGTTGTGGACCTTATTTTTTGATGGGGATTATAATAAGGTTGGAAATAGGGTTGGCATTATGTTAAAATATCCATTCGAAGAAGAATCCCCTTGGGCGTTAAAACTCAACTTTGAATGTACCGACAATGTAGCAAAATATGAAGCATCGATACTGGGCCTATAAATGGTGAGGAAAATGGGTGTTAAACAATTGAAGATCTTTGGAAATTTAGATTTTATAGTAAATCAGGTGAAAGGAAAGTATTAGACAAAGAACCCCAAAATAAGACAATACAAGCATGTAGTATGAGAACTATTTGACAATTTATTTGAATCCATCAACATTTCGGCAACACCAAGGAAGATGGATCATTGAGCATACAATTTGGTTAAATCAACATTAGACTTTGTTCCTCCTGATATAATTCATTTATCTTATGCTTTTAAAATAATGTGCAAAGTTGTTATTCTTGGTTAACATTAAACAATGGCAAGTATTTGAGGATGATGTGCAAATTAAAAACTTCTTGAATCTAGTTGAGGAATACACAAAAATGCATAGGATTTAGAAAAAGAACAAATCGATGGAGATGTTGATTTAGAAGCAGGGGAACAGGGAATTCTACTAGAAATGATAGGGGACAGAAGATCATACAGCTCAAGACTAATTACATACCAAAAGGATTGGTCCCTTTGAAAATATTAATTGGTTTGAACGAAGTTCCAACCAAACCAACAATCAAACCAGATGCAGTCGAGGTAGAAGAATACAACTTGGTAGATGATGCAAATCCCAAAATCATCAAATTCTCCAAAAGTTTGAGAAGTAAAGAAAAGGATCAACACACGGATCTCTTTAGACGGTTTGAAGATTTTTTGCTTGGAAATATAAAGACCTTAAAACTTATAATCCTAATATTTTTCCACGTCAAATTCCATTGAGGGGGGATGCTAAACCCTTTAGGAAAAATCAATGCAAGGCAAATCATGTGTTTCGTCCACTAATTGAAAAAGAGGTTAAGAAGGTTTTTGGTGGTGGTTCAGAAATGCTTACCTTTTTATAGGTATTAGTTCAAGAACCTCACATTAAATATTGACCAGGGGACGTACAAACTTTAGAGGCACTCTACACTGTATGTGCAATGTTAAGAGAATCCTATTTTTGAATGATCAGATTTGGGGAGAAATATTTGAATGCGTAAACCTATTTTGACGGAAGCAGATGTATAAGAGATAAAGGTATAAATCCTGATCTAATGAAATCAAAAGCATAGATCTATCTATCAAAATCATGAATCTATTCTACTGAAATTCCAAGCATAAACCTATTTGTTGAAAGCATAAATCTTTTAAAGGAAATCAAAAGCATAGATCTATCTATTAAAATCATGAATATATTCTAATGAAATCCAAAGCATAAACCTATTTTTGAAAATCATAAATCTTTTAAATGAAATCGAAAACATTCATTGATCTATTAAAAACATGAATCTATTTTACTGAAATTAACAACAAACATTTAACTAGAAAGCATAATATAAATCTAGTCAAGAAAAATTGTTTTGGAAATAAGAGTGTGGATCTGGAAACTACCCTTGCGGAACATAGCTACAGGACTACAGACTCCATACATTAAAACTACAAATTTTGTAATATAAGACTACGGATAAAAAGAGTAATGTTCAAAATTAACTTTGATATCATAACTACTGCCCTGAATAATCCACAAGTACTTGTTCAATCATAAACCATAGGATGCATAAATAAACCTGAAAATAAAACACAGAACTCATGTTCTACGCAATGAGGGGTCCCTCCTCAATGTGCATTACAGGAGCTACTTTAAACTTATAAACTCACAGGTGCTAGAGAACGCAGTTTCTTCATTAGACTGTTGTAAAATCCATAACAATCATAAAACTTGAGTGTTGTGTAACAAAGTCTTAAAAACAGAGAATAATCCCAAAAAATTCCTTAGGCCCCATGCTATCCATGTGCCTCTACTTATTACAGTGTTTCAACCCCAGTCCCTANCTTATTACAATGTTTCAACCCCAGTCCCTACATTGGAAATCACGACCTCAATCTATTTAGATTCTTCCCTATAAATCAAGAAAAACTGATCTGTGTGTCCTTCTCTAAAAACAAAAAAATATAACTACTTAACCACATTATTTCATAATCAATCAAATCACATACTATCCTTCAGAAAGGGGTGATTTCGGCTTGGTTTCCTACTCCTTAAAGGTAAAAAGGAATGCACTTGATACCTATATTCTGGACTCGTCACTTTTTCAAGCCAAAATCATCATACTAATCTAATACTCATAGTGGCTGGCAAATCCGGTTCCAGTGAGAAAAAATCATGGAGAAATTAGACTCTCTGTATATTTTGGAAATCTAAATAGATATTATTTTAAGGATAATTACCCTTTACCTAAAATGGGCCAAATGTTGCAAAAAGTGGTAGGCTCAGAGAAGATTTCCTTGCTAGATGGATTTTCGGGATACAATGAGTGAGGATGGACCCTTATGATGTTCTAAAGACTACTTTTACAACCTTATGGTGTACCTTCACCTATCAAATAATGCCTTTTGGATTGATCAATGCAGGAGCCACATTTCAGAGGGCTATGGATTTTGCTTTTGAAGATATCAAAGATCGGTTCATTGTAATTTATTTGGAGGACTTGACAGTGTACTCTAAGAAAGTTGAAGATCACAATTATCACTTGAAGAAGGTCTTTGAAAGGTGAAAGTATTTTGGTGTATCCCTTAACCCAAATAAATCTTTTTATAGGATGGAAGAAGGCAAACTCTTAGGTCATATTGTATCATACAGGGGAGTGAAAATTGATCATGGTCAGGTAGAGGCCATTAATACTATTCCTGTTCCTAGAAATAAGAATGGCTTACAGTCATTTTTTGGTAAAATAAATTTCCTGAGAAGATTTGTTCTTAATTTTATTGAAGTGAACAAGGGTATGTGTAGCGTATGTTTTCACACACTCCCGTGCCAAAAGGAACTTGTTAAATGGCTGTGTAACTTTGATAGAGTTTCAAGAAAGAAATAAACAAAAAAACTAAACTAAAAACTAAAATCTAAACAAACGGGCATACATATGACATGAAAATAAAGGAACAATCTTTTCACATTATTTCCATCAAACAACATACATTTAAAGACAACATATGAAAGAATAAAGAATGTTTTTTGTATTAATATGAAATTATACATGAAATAGAGTCACTTGAACAATAGAAGTGGAAGAGGCCCGTACAACTTTCCAAGGGAGGGTCCATTGGTTCTCCTTATGATCTTTCAATTCTTCAGCCACACATCACAAAAGGGGATCTCCAAAAGGAAAGAAAGAAGCTGAGAGAGGCTAACTTCATACTCGACGAGAATCCAGTATAATAATGGCTTGAGTAAATGGAATGAGAATTGTATGGAATGAGGGATCTTGATGCTTCTTTTATAAGTGCGGAAGTGTCTATAATGAGAGCCTAGGGTTGAGCTTGGGCCCTAGATTCATCATCTGACTAAATCCATGTAGATATTCGTGTCAATCTTCCTTCCAATTTATTGGACAAGAAGCAAAGACGGCTGAAAGACAAGACGGAGGTTGGGTTGCATTGTTTTTGGGTTTTTGTGCGACTTGGGTCTTTAAAATAGAAGGATTATGAGTGACCTAGTTCACTCTTATCAAAATATTAAGAGCAAATTGATTTTCAAATGCTTTTTTAAGGTTTGTCTTTCGTTAGTCAGTCAAATGAGTGTGGATGAGATGGAATGATGACATATGAAGGTGATGATGGTAATGACGTGTCAAGTGAGCAAATTTTGGTTGTTAACACATAGTCATCATTTGTGGTTGGCTTTTCCCTCATAGTGGGTTTTACCAGGGCATATATTGTGTTATTGCGTGAATTGCGTACTTAGTTACTCTAGTTATTTCTCTTTCAATTCCATTATATTCAATATTTTATGAAATTAAATTAACATAATGAACTAAGTTGTAAGATCCATTGTGACTAATTGATCTGTTGTGTTAATTGATTCCTGAGAGTTGACATATCAAACATCCTCTCCATACCCTCTAGGCTATATCTGAGAGAATGTTGGATGGGATTTTGGTTTCTTGAAGCATCAAAATTGATGACTTATCTTGCATTACTTTCTTTTTCATAATTCATTTCTTCTGAGGCCCATTGGCACCTTGAATCTGCCAGCTGATTACCTTAATTTGGAAAGAGGATGGGATACAGACAAAATCTCCATGAGCTGAGTATATTGACTAGAGCCTATAAGTTTCATGCCTACCTCCTCGATCGTTTGCTTGTTGCTTTTGCCTCCTTTCTTCTTTTCCTCCTTGTTTTCTAGTGTGATATCCTTCATTTTTTTCATTTGAGTCCCTAGCCAAGTTGTAAATTTGGATATGACAAGCGCTTATTTTGGAAGTTCCATTTGTTTGGGCGGGATAGAGGGCGAGTTACGACCTTTGCATGCTTCCTCTAGGATTGTTAGATCTATATCACCAATATCCACATCCTCCCCGTCATCTTCCGCAATTTCCACATTGTCATCCATTGATTATTCGTTGCCATGGCAAGGGGTTTGAACAAGTTTTTCCCATGTAGTGTTGACCCCAACGTTGTAGTTGGTTTGCTTGGTTCGGTTCGAAACCTTAATGGTTTCTTTTGTTTTCTCTACTTCATGTTGTGTCTCTCCCAGGTCCTCTTTTGACATTCAATTCAACACCTCAAAGCTATTGGAATTTTGAGGTTTCTTTTGTTGTTGCTAAATTTTATGTTTTTTGGGTGGTCTTCTTCAATTATTCACCTTTTTGAATCCATCCCCATCATTTTCCTCCTCCTTCTTAGTAGAGGCTGCAAGGATGGTGAGTGGAGATTCGTGGAAGAGGTGCTCATGTTCATGGCACCTTCAACATCTTAAAGGGATGTATTCATAGTCAATGGATTAATGGACCCACTCATTATCCTCATGCATCGGGCTTATTGCCTCCGATAATCATTTTGATATATTCAAGTATACACATATTCTAGCATACAAGGTGTATCATCCTGATTTAGTGGTTTCATATATTCTGACAAATGAAATTAAGGTGTTTTCAATGCCCTCGAGGGTTGTTGCCCCCCAAACCTCTTGAGGAAGCAAGTACAGCCAAATCCACACTGAGGCATGGGTAAAATCCTCTTTGTCCAAATTGAATCTTTCCACCAAGGCCTTGAGGTAAAGTCCCACCGTGTTAAAAAAGTATGGCCTGTTGTCAAATATGCGCTCCCGGTCCTCCAAGAATGCAAATATGACTTTGAAAAACCCTTCGGATCCAATCTTGAGGTCATAGTGTCCTCTAGGCTTCCATTTCTTGTTGGTCCACCAAATTAAGGTTTTCTCAGTAGGCCATATACCAATGAATTTCCTTGTGAGGGCATGGTCCTTCATATAATGGATCCATTCATTGATCGTACCCGAGGTAATCTGGTAACTTGGCATTTGCATCGATTTAAGGATGCGTTGCTTAGGCCATCAATTTCCTAGAGGCTCATAACTCGAAGTCAGGCGTTGGCCTAATTCCCCCTCCCCATGTTCCATCATGCACATCTTCTTAGTTCAAATCTCTCGAATGACTAGCTAAAGGATTGATTGGCACGCTAGATCCAAGAGGTGTGAGGGATGGATTCACCATCACACCCCTAGATGTCTCCATAGCAAAGCTTGGATCAAATGTGGTTCCATATTGCAACTCGGTCGTCCGCGAGAAGACTTCCTAGTAGACAAAATGCTAGTCCTTACTCTCATCATAGTATTGTTGGTTATTTTATGTGTACAAATTTTTTGGGCATCTTTATAAAAAATGGCTAGCATCTTTACAAGAAACAATGGAGATGGTCTTATATATTGGTAATCGTCAATAAAAATGTTTGGAACACCGTGTCTTACTTTCAAACACTTAAGTGAAAATGAAATTTAATGAGAATGAAATTGTTAATACCTTGCCTAAATATTATTTAAATGTTGAATTATTTATTATTGAATTGATTGGAGATATCTTTAATGATTATAGATATTTGATTACAAACACACATCAATATTTTAAACATTAAATATTATCATAATTTCTAATTATAAAATAACTTAATTTAATGAAAAAATTCAAAACATTATCAATAGAGATTAATGTAAAAAAATTCAAAACATTATCTCCAAAAATTAATGAATTTGATATTTGATGTTATAAAATAATTTTCATTAATGATATTTGGTTGGTTGGGATGATGCTCTATTGAGCCCTTATTGTAATGATTGTATTTCTGGCCATACTTTGATTCTCTACCCAGAATAACAAGTATTGACATTCTCCCAATGAACTAACACTCTAACAAACGGTGAACCACCATTTAAAAGAAACTATAAATCACAAATCTATTTATAAAACAATGTGACAACATTAATAACCTCTCATAAATATAATATAAAACAACTTTGTAACACTACACAGAATAATAAGAAAAATATAAAAGAAGTTTGTAAAGCTAAAGAGAATCTAAAAAATGTAGAGGCTTCATACTTTGACTTGTAACACTAAAAAAGAGTAAAGAGTATGAAAAGTGTAAGTTTCATGCTTGACTTGGCCAATCATTCAAATAACAATAAAAAAACAACTTTACACACTTTTTATTAATTATTTCCAACGAACTTAAAAAGTACACCTCTTCCAAGAAAATACTAATCCCATCTTTGGGAGAGCTGGTGATCCGACAACCTTAGAGGCACCCCATGCTTTTTTTTAAGGGCGGCTTTTTCCAACGTGACAAATAGCACTTTTTGCAATAAGCAAATATCGACAATTATAATCATGTGTAATCCTAGGACCACACCTTTGTGTTTTGGCGTGTGTATGTTTTTTTATTATTTTTCTTAATACTTTTATATTACAATTATAGTCACTTTGTAATCCTAGGACCACACCTTTATGTTTTGGTTTGTGTAAGTTTTTTTATTATTCTTCTCAAACCTTTTATATTACATATTACAGTGCTTTTTTAGTCACTGTGTAATCCTATGAACAAACCTTTATGTTTTTGGCTTGTGTATGGTTTTTTATTATTTTTCTTTAAACTTTTATATTACAGTGCTTCTTGGTGTACTTGGGTGATATTTTTAATGGTAAACACTATCTATTTTGACCCAAAAAAAAATGGTAGGAATTGACCATTCAAGTCGTTAAGGGGAAAAATTAGATTGGTAAATCTTTTAAATTTTTATCTCTTTCTCTCCATGGCAAGTGTGTTCCAATGCACTGCCATATGACTTGATTATGGGTATGACACATGTGCCCACCAAGGCAGGTCATCTATCATGGTGCCTGTCCCTTCGAAGGCAAAGTGCTCTCTCCATTTTCATCTTGGTTTCATTCATGCGAACTAGCTATCATCTCTTCGACATTCCCTCTCACAAATCCTCCATTTCCTAGACATTCATGGAAACTAAACTGCATCCCTGCCATCGTACTGTTACTAAACTAATAATGATGTGGACGCTTATCATGCTGAAAAAACGCAAACTTCTTCATGAAGTCCATTCTAGAAGTTTCCTCTGTTGGTATTCTGCTCCACTTCTCTCCCATCAACTATTGCTCTTTCAGTCATTCCACGCGTGCTCTCCCCTAATTCATCTCCTGGCTTATGCTCCCACAATGGTCCGCACTAAAAGGGCTGAGCGGAAAATGGTAGCAGGACCTCGCCACTCGCATGTGCCTCGTGTAATTCGAGATAAGAAGAAGACTCAGGCTTGCTTTGAAAAAATGGTTCCTCCTACTGCCAAGGGCCGCATCTCAAGCATGGAAGCTCGTATTTTAACTCGTGGTTGAAATCCTAGGTTGAACAAGTTGATAGCAAAATTGGGTCAAATGGTTGAGTATTTTGGCTCTACCCATACCCATGATACGTGTTACGCTAAGACTATGGGCCTTTTTTGGAATATTAAGCCCATGTTAGGGCAAGCAATGTTTGACTATGTTGAGGGTAAATTACAAGATGATCCTCAGGGATTAAGTTTGGAATCTGATTCCACCTGCCTGGAAGGTTGGCTGCACCAGCTTACCCAAGCCCAACTGAATCGAATGAACATCTCAATCCGAAGATTAACACTTTAACCAGTGAATTGACTAATAAATACTTTAGCAGGGCTCCCCCTTTGAACCCTTTAGCCACTCAAATGGTATTTCGGCACCACCCGCAAGCATGTCAACAAGGCGAGCCGATGAAGGCCAAGCAAGAACCTTCAGGTGCTAACCAATTAGTTTATCCTCCTATCTTAATTTGTGATGATGATTAGTTGCAAATATAGTTGTGTGCTTTCTCGAGCTGGTCCGGTTTTCTTGCAAGTAATTTCAATTGCATTTGCACTGGTTTTCAAGGCCATAACTCTCAGCTTGTACTATTTAGCTTACAACTCTTAGATGTTTATTGTTTGCTTAGAAGTTGAACAATTATTCAAGATTGTTTTAGACTCTGTGGCAATACAGTTTTAAGTAGACATCTGACTACTCTTTCCAAAGTCATCTAACTATTTTTCAGCTCTATAAATTTTCTTTAGATTTAATAGAATTTTTGAACTTATAAAAAAAAATTATCTCTTTCTACTTTAAACACAATTCAAAGAATGTATCTCATAATTGCCTCATTGGTCTTTAGAGCAATATCATAAAATATAAGAGAATTGCTTTTACTATATCAAGCAATAAAATATAGTAAACAATATTATAAAAATATTAAAGATATTAAATTAAAGGGTATTTAGATTCAAATGGTGCAAACATATATTTTTTTTTACCGAATCGAGAGACAAACATTGTTCTAGGCAACCATCATTGCTAAGTGTGTTATTGAATATATATTTTATAGGAAAAATCAAAAGATCTTAAGCCATCTTCAAGCTCCATAAAATAAATTTGATACAATGCCTAGTTCATTTAAAGAGTTTTTACATTCTTATCAAGTACCCATAAGTCCATAAATTAAACGATTTCATAAAACTAAAGTTAAACAATGGAAACAACAACAGCATCAAAAATATACATGTATATCAATATACATTTCAAATATACATCTCATTGAAATCAGTAAACATACATTTTATAAATCAAATAACAACAAGATCTAATTGAACAAACAAAGCTTTTGGAACACCAAGCTTTCATTCCACGGCACATGAGCGAGTTTTTGTTACGAGGGTTATTCCAATGGGATCCCACGGAGGGGGCACCTCCCCCTCCACTATGTGATAAACGGTGAGCTCCTCAAGAGAACCAGCAAAGAACCAATCGGAGGAAGCATCATCGGGATTCGCTGGGGAAGAAAGGAGAGACCAAGAAAGACGTGGATCGGGGTGTAAACAGGGGGGCTTCCTTCCAAGATCCAATGAAAACCCCTCTCTTCATATCTGATCGGATAAATTGAGGGAAAGAGTGGAACAATAGAAGGAGAAGGCTCTGATTAGAAAGTTCATCAGGATATGGCCTAAGGAGAAGGACCTCCTTAGATGGATCAAGGAAACATGGAACCCTAAAGGCCATTACGACCTACACTTGGGGGCCAAAGGATTTTCACAATCGTTTCCTTCAACCAGGAGGATAGAGATTGGATACTTGAAGGAGGTCCATACTTTTTTTTTTGGCTGGGCGATATCTATGCCCCTGGAAGGAATGTTTTAACCCTGATAAAGAAGATTTGAATATCGCCTCGGTATGGATCCATCTGTACTCTTTACCTTGTCAGTACTGGGAACTTGAAATCTTGTAGGACATAGGTAACATCTTGGGAAAATTTGTAAAAATGTATGAACAAACCAAACAGCGCAGATACACTTTTTTTACCCATATCTATGTATACATGGATCTGGTACATGAACTACCTGAAGCCATTAATCTAACATGGGAGGACAAAGATTGGGTGCAGCCATTAGATTATGAACACCTTCCCTTTGGGTGTAGGCAATGCCACGAGTATGACCATCTCAGCCGAGATTGATCCCATAATTGTCCCGCTCCTACTAGCCCCCCTGTGTCCCAAGAAAATGGAGGTTCGGATGAGGGTTTCACCCAGGTGAATAGGAAGCGACAAGGGCGGAAACCGAACAATCAGATGCAGAACAAACAAAACAATTCCAAGAAGACAACGACAACCAACAGATTTGAGACGTTGAACATTGTTGGAGAAGATCTGGAGGATCTATGTCGGAGGGATCAGAAAGAATCTTCCCACGCAAAAAAAGGGAATCCTGAGGTCGCCCCTGCCACACCAAAAGGATTGGAAGACCAACCAGAGGCAATGGAAGATGACCTACAAGAAGAAGTGGGGGATATGGATCTAGGAGAGCTAGATCTAGATGAAATAGAGAAGGGATTTAATAAAAAAGGGCAAGGTTATTTCTCACATAGATAGATCGAACTCCTGCAAGAAGCCATCTAAAAAACAAAAGCTACCCCACAGCTGGGTATAGCCTTTGAACCACAGAAAAGAAGCAAAAGGAAACAATTGGAAGAAGGAGAAAAGAGAGGAAGGAAGACAAATAGACAGAGAATAGCAGAGGTAGGAACCACAATGACAGAGTCAGGTCAATACCCTACCATCAAAGCAGCTTTCTCTGAGGTCAATAAAGTTACCCAATGAAGCTGATAACATGGAACATACGCGAGGTGAATCACCCTCGCAAAATAAAAACCCTACGAAATAAGGTAAGAATGGAGAAACCTATAACAGTTTTCTTACAAGAAACAAAGTGTGGAGTAGAGACTATGAAGGAAATAAGAAATAAAGTGTGTAGAGGTAGTGAGATAATGGAAATCGATGTTCAAGGCAATGCTGGTGGGCTCACAATTATGTTATGCCTGGAGCAAGTGTGCTTAAAAAAACATTTGGCCATGAGGTTCTCCTTATCCGTAGACTTTCAAATTCGTGATACCTTGGTAAAAGGAATGCTTATGAATGTTTATGTCCCAAGTATCATTACCTAGAAGGAAACCTTTCTGGAAACTCTATCATGGGTTTCAAGATGGATTGGAGAAAAGCAATGGATCATTGGGGGAGATTTCAACATGATCACATCTCTGGAGGAAAAAAAGGGAGGAAGGAAAACCTTAGGAGCAACCAATGAAGCCTTTAAAGAATTTATCATGGATAGAAGGTTGGTGGATATGGAGATGGGGAATGGATGGTTCACATGGAACAACAAGCGTGGGGGAGAGCACCATGTGGCATCCATACTAGATATATTCCTAATCTATGAGGATCTATTCAATCCGAGAGGTGGTTTGACTATTCTAGTCCTTCCCTCTACTGGCTCATATTACTGGTTGGTCTACCTCATGTGGGATCAGACAGGCGCCAATGGGAGGAAACCCTTTCGATTTGAGAAATTATGGATAGAACATAAGGTCTTTAAATCATTGGTCCATCACTAGTGGGAAGATCTGGATATTCCTAGAGGGACACAGATGTACCAATTTCAACAAAAATTGAGGGCTCTGAAATCAAGGATACGCACGTGGAATAAGGAAGAGTTTGGAGACATATTCCAAGACAAGAAACTTCTGACATAGCATATAGAATCTATCCAAAGAGAAGGCATGAATAACGATTTCAGTGAGGAACTGAAACATCAGGAGTGGTTAATATTAGAGCAGCTCAACACCCGAGAATGCTAGGAGGATATATACTAGAAGCAAAAATCGAGGAACCAATGGTTCCAAGAGGTCCAACGAAATACCAAATTCTTCCATCATTTTGTGATACAGAACAAACAAAAGTCAAGAATAAACAGAATAAAAAAGGAGACGAGATAGTACGTGGAAACCAAGGAGGAAATGGAAGAGGAGTTGACTGAGTACTTTTGAAAAATCATGAAGGAGGATATGACTAATAGATCGGAACACATTGCCAAGAGCATCCAGCACATCCCCACCCTTGTGTCCTCTGAACAGAACGATCTTCTTAACAAACCGGTAGATCTTAGTGAAGTTGAGGAAGCAGTCCATCAAATGGCAGAGGGAAAGGCCCCAGGACCGGATGGCTTCACAATTAACTTCTTTCACCATTTCTGGGACATGATCAAGCAGGATGTCTGGCGTATTGTGGAAGACTCATAACAAGACAAATGAGTGCTCTGAGCCTTTAATGCTACTTTCTTGACCCTCATTCCAAAAATTGAAGGTGTTGATTCCCCAGGTAAATTCCGACCCGTTGCTCTTTGTAATGTGATCTACAAAATCATAACAAAAGTCATGGCAAATAGGCTGAAGCTAAATCTCCCCAACTTGATATACCTGGAAGAATCTAGTTTTGTGGAAGGCCACCAAATTCTAGATGGAGTAATTTTTGTTCATGAAGTCATCCACTCCCTAAAGGTATCTAAAATGTCGGGGATGCTCCTCAAGTTGGATATTTCAAAATCCTATGACAAATTGAGCTGGCAGTTTATGCGAGAAATGCTCAAAGCATATGGTTTTAATCATGACTAGATTGAATAGGTTATGAGCATGACCTCGTCTACTTTCTTCTCGATCCTTCTCAATGGATCTCCCACCAAGAATTGTTTCCCTACTAGAGGCATCCGACAGGGGTATCCTCTATCTCTGTTCCTTTTCATCCTGATGAGTGAGGGCCTTAGTAGATTGATCAAATCCATGTCTGAAAGTGGAGAAATTAGAGGCCTCAATATTCACCAAGGAGATGATAAACAAACCCACCAGCAATTTTTCGACAACACAATGCTCATGGGCCATCCCTCAGTCCAAGAAGCTAGAGTCTTCAAGCAATGTCTCAGTACATTCTCGAAGGCCTCGAGTCTGGAAATAAATAGAGAAAAATCACAAGTTTTCTTCTTCAATACCCCTAGAGTATCTCAAAGGAACATTCTACAGATCTTGGGATTCCAGGGGAGCTCCCTTCCATCTAAATACCATGGAGACCAATTGGCTGAAGGAGTCATCAAGAGAGTTTCTTGGGCTGATATACTGGACCGCATGAGGAAAAAGTTGACCAATTGGGTATTTCGACCTCTCAACCTATCCATTCGACTCATCCTTCTTAAATCAGTTCTTCATGCAATTCCTATATACCTCTTCTCTGTCATGGCGCCCCCCAAAGTAGTCATCAAGGAGATGAGAAGCCTACAACGCCAATTCTTGTGGGGAGGAAGCATAGAGAAACCAAAGTGGGATCTAGTCAGTTGGGATAAGTTGTGTCAACCTAAAACCAAAGGGTGCCTGGGCCTCAAAGACTCGAAAAATAATAGTGAGGTGATGGGGGCCAAAATCTAGTGGAACTGGGTCACACACAACTCGAAACCCTGGGAAAATTTGTGGTATGTAACATATTCTCATGACAGATCGAAGCAGGAACTCATCAGATTCAACGAGGAGGTTCAAGGATCACACATCTGGAAGACATCCTTCAATAGCAGGAGTATCATATAGGACCATAGTTTCTGGGAAATCAGGGATGGGAGGACGGTGAACTTATGGGAGGATTCCTGGCAGCAAATTCCCAAACTATCATACCAACATCATTTCCAGGCTATCCATGAACAATGCAAGGAGCTTGGACTCTCCAAATTCAATCACTTATGGAGGACGGTGTCAGAAGGGGATGAGTATCATGAATGGCACCAATGAGAATGGTGGTACTAGCGATGCCCAATTGAGGATTACATACACATTGAGATGGCTCTCCAAGAGAGAAGCATAAAGATTCAAAGAGGCCCAGACAAGCTGCGATGGGGATATGCTACCAAAGGTACATTTAGTACCAAATAATCTTATGAGTTGTGGACAAATCAAGAGGAAATACCTATAGAGGACATATGGAAAAAGGTATGGAAATCCAACCCCTGGACAAAAGTGGCCACCTTCATATGGCTGGTGGTCTACAAGAGGATTCTAACAGGGGAATACCTTAAGAAGAGGGGTGTCATAGGACCCTCGCAATGCCCCATGTGCTCCTATGATGAAGAAACCATGAACCATATTTTGAACTCATGCCCGCATGCCTCGTTCCTTTGGGATAGAGGAACATAAATCTTCAAACGCTCGAACTGGAAGCAGGGTCAACTGGATCAAATGATCAGAGAGTGGGACATAAAAGCTTTCTAGAATCCTATTGTTATGTATATCTGGCTCATGTTCATGTGTTTCTTGATGTGGGAAGTATGGAAGAAATGCAATCGCGGAATATTCCATGATTCATGCTCCACCACCCAAGTAGTCTGGAATAAAATCGAAGCTCATATCCAAGAGAAGGTAAAGATCACCCTGTGGGATGATAAACATTGGGAAATGGGTGATCTGGAGAAGAGGGTAATAAATGCTATGGGTATACATAAAAATTATCAGGGATGGATTAAAAGGAAAGTAAATAAGGATGATCAAATCATCTCGAACTCATGGTCCCCCCTCCGGATGGTTCTTTTAAGTTTAATTTTGATGGAGCCTCAAAAGGAAACCCGGGTTTAGCTAGTTTCAGGAGTGTGATCCGAAACAAGGATGGATACATCTTGCATATATACCATGGATTCGTTGGATAGGACACTAACAATGATGCAGAGCTCAAAGGTTTGCTTTATGGGCTGAAGTTGGCCATCAAGAAAAACTGGGAGCCACTTATTGTTGAAGGAGATTCAAAGCTTATCATACACATGGAAAAAAAGCTCCAGCTAGGACCAAAGGAATCCAAGGTGGTGGATAGTTGGAGGCTTTCCCACAGGGTAGAAGAACTGTGCACCCACCTTAGAGAGTCCCACGCGTGGACCTTTATCCACGTTAGGCGTGACAGCAACAAATTTGCGGATTGTATGGCTAACGTTAGAGAGGATGCTAAACTCTAAAGCAAAGAGGGCCAACTGTCGGATTTTGGATCTCAAGAATGGGTCCCAAAATGATCCCAGTTGGAAAGTCAGTACACACCCCCTCCAAGTGTGAGAGATGGTGACACGAATCTTAGGCATGATGCACAAGCTAAGCTCCATGCAGCTGGTTTAAATGGCACCGAGAGAAATGATGATCGCCCACTTGCCGACAGCGATGACACCAATCAGTTGTACCTTCGAAGGAATTTAAATCCCCAAGTGGGAAATAATGGGGATGGGATACCAGACTGTCCTGGACTAGTGGCCTTTGTATGAAGGAATGAGGCAAGAGGACGACGGTCTTGATGGCTCTGTACAACAGATCAATTCGGAGGGTTGTCAAATGATGGAAGTAATTAAGTAAAGGGGTGATTTGAATGCTATAAAGAAGGGGGGAAAGTCTAGGCTCGCATGCAACTCCCCCAACCTCAGCACAATTAAGGAGCTTCTGATATATTTCACTAGATTGTGTGTGTGTGCAGAGCTTAACCATCCCCTTTGGTGTTCGAGTATGGATCCAAGGGGAAGCAGATCAAAAGACGGGGGAACAAGACCTGAAAAGGGAGGTCTATGAACCTAAAGTGAGCCACTTGCAAACATAAAAAGCCACCCAAGCTGCTTGTTTCTTTCGTGATCGAACCCCTAAGATGATTCATGGGTAAATTGAGCAACTAGAGAAGGGACTATGGGATCAAGTAAATGAGCAGAATTTGGAGGACATTAAGGCGGAGGTGGAGGAATGGGTCTATGACCCTGGCACAACGGTTCGCCGCTTGGAATCCTATGACCGCATTGTGACTACCTACTGGGTGAGGAAAGGGATGCTTGCACATGTTATGATGGATCGTTAAAAAAAGGTGGCGGACGAGACAGAGCCGATGCAGGCATGGAAAGAGAACCACCGTGATTGCAAGTTATTGCATAAGAATATTGATATGAGGATAATGAAAATGGGCCTTCCACTTTATTCTTCATCTAGCTCGTGACCCTTGGTCCCTGGTGGAATCATTCTCGGGACGCAACTGAGCATGGGAGGAAAAAGGGTAGTTGGAACCGCTGCAGACACCTCCGACTCCAGTTCTGCACACTAGTCGTGCACTTCTCCATTTCAGCGGGAAGGTCATCCAAAGGAGCATAGCTAAGCGCCTATGGTTTCTGTTGTTTTTGTGTTTTCAAATCACAGGTTATGCTTTTATGTCTTGTTATCTTTTATGTAGCCATTCGACTGGTAAGTGATGTAAACAGTTATGGGGGGTATATGACAGATCTATGTTTAGTTTTGGCACTATAAAATGGTTTGTGATGAAGTATATTTTTGTAATAGAGTTTAGAGATTGGGTTATGAACAACAGAGGGGTTTTTGGAAGGGATAGCAACATGTTGTGCTGCCTTCTCACCAGCAAGAACTTTTGACAATCGTGTAATTCTCTTTTGATGATAATATAAAGTTTTAATTACAAAAAAAATAAATCAAACAACAACAAAATAAACATGATATGAAAAAACATAATATACATGAGCCATATACATTTCAAATATACATCTCATCAAAATCAATAAACTTGTCATGCATACACATCTCAAGTGAAATACACAACGATTAATATACATGTCAAGCACCACTACTAGTTAGGCATATCTCACCATGTCAAATATATTATCTCTCCATTAGGGGAAGGAGGAGGTGGTGGATCATTCGATGTTGAAGCTAGTGACACATGTGGATCAAGAGGAGGAGGTGGTGGACTGATCGATGATGATGTTGGTGACACATGTGGATCATGAGGAGGATGTGGTGGATCAGTTGATGGAGGAAGAGGATGGAATGCTGGTCAATCTGGTGGAGGACTAGGTGGTGGATAATCATGTTGTCTAGGTCTAGGATCATCATCCTCAATAGATGAGACAGATGAAGAGGATTTAGTGGCATCCCTCAAACTCTAGATGAGGTTGAGAGCACTGAAAACATGATGCATCAATAACGTCATGTCATGGGAAATGGTATCCCATATATATAATAGCTTAGGGACTCATAAAATGTTTCGAAAATGCATTGGCACCACTCCCTAGGTAGCCATCAAACCACATATGCAATCTTCCACCTCAGTTTGGACTATGTGGTCTGACCTGCATGGCATATTGGATCTTTGTATTGCAGGTTGATCATGGTGAACATTTGGCTCATTCATTTCCTCATCATCTTGGGGAGGCTCATCCCTAGCATATGTGTCAATATCTACAAAACAATAGAGAATAATAATAAGATAATTGAAACAAAATGTTACAATAAATTACATGTGCATTAATTAAGACAACAAAAAAAATATGTAACTACATTTATCAAAACATAACGATAATAATATGTCTCTCATTTGGTGGCTCATCCTGAGTAAATTGGATGTTCATACATCATCTCCAATCCATCCTCACGTATGGTCATTGTACAATATTAATGACATGGTTGTCCTCTCCAACCAAGAAATCACAAATCTCTTAATCAACCGGAGTACGCGGCCACTCTTGGGAAACAACTTCCCCCACCTGCGCATACATGCATTGGTTATAGGATTAAGAGGGAGGCCTCTAGGTAATGTCAGTCGAGTGGTATGAAACCTCTCAAAGATTAAAGTAAAAAACTCTGACGCAAAAAGGAATAATCCCCTGCCATAAAAAATAGAGCAACAACAATCCAAAGAAAAAAAAATATGTCTCGAAAACATCTTTGACCACCTAATCAATTGGGTCCTCTACACTAAACTATCCACATAGTACATTAAAGATAAACTAAGGCACTTCCCATCAAAAGTAGAGTGTGTCAGTGTTGTGACAATAAGAGACATACACCTAACCTCCTCTGCACCAAATGCATGTAACCACAACTAGACACCAACAACTTGGAACTAAGTAGGTTCGACAATGTCTTGGATGACATACATTTGAACATATGCCATATGACTCTCTCCTGCAACGCCAGGTGTTATATCATGGAACTAGGACCAAACACACCCGCTCCTATGCAACCCAACAATGAAATAAACATCCTCCTTTGTGGGATGATACCACATATCGTGACCAACACTAAAAGCTTGCCTTGTGTGATCCCAATGACAAATCAACTATTGTGAAAATGAAGAGTTCCCTCTTAGGGATGTATCCTTCTCATAAATCTAGAGGAGGCCAACATTCCTCAAAAGGGAATGTGTGTGAGGCATAATAGGGAGAGGAAGCATCTCCCTCTCCCTCTCTCTAGCCTCCCACTAATGTGCAAAGTTGTACAGGTCGGCTTGTTGTTGTTGTTGTACTCATCTTCAATGTATTTGATTCACATGAAGTTCTATTTTGGCACACACACACAAACATAGATAGATAGATAAAACAAATTGAAATTAAAAAACATTGCACACACATATATAACCATTTTGTATTTATATATTACTGATACTAATTTTTGTTTGCAAAAAAAAAAGTGGTACAGTAATTGGTGCCTAAAATAAAATAAAAATGTACATCATGATCAGTGTTTTTCTTTCATAGGACACACTAACAACAATGCGATACAAGCAACTTAACACACCAGTGAGTTTTTATTTATTTATTTTTAATGAGACGGTGCATTATGTTATACAATGCATCGTCCACAGTGTGTTGAATGGGACAAAACACATCGATGTGATTTTATTTTATTTCTAATGGGGCAGTGCATTGTCTTCCATAACAGATCATTTGGCGCAGTGTGTTTTGTTATATCACACACCGTGAACAATGCATTATAGGGGTCACAATGCACTGGTAAGTTTTATATTCTTTATTTTTGGTATTGTTGTGCATTGTGTTAGACAATGCATCGCCAACAATGCGTTACAAGGGACGGAACACACCGGTAAATTTTTATGTCTAATTTTAAACATGGCGGTCTGTTGTGTTATAGAATGCATCAACAATGGTGCGATAGGAGGTATGGAACACACCGATGTGTATTTTATTTTTATTTTAATTGGGGTGGTGCATTGTGCTTTTGAATGCACCAAAAAGGTTTTTGTTTTTATTTTATTTTATGGAAAGTGTGTTGTGCTAAACGATGCACTGTTTATGGTGCACCATATGGGCCGTAACACATCATTTATGTTTTTGTCTTATTTTCATCAGGAAATGCATTATGTTTTAGAACGCACCATTATCAATGCATTTCACTAGAAGGAACACACCGTTAATTTTTTTTATCTTTAATTTAATGCAACGTTTCATTTTGTTTTAGAATGCACCAAGAACGGTGTGATATCGTATAATTAATGCACCGGTGAGGTTTCTATTTTTTATTTGTGTGAATTGCATTTCATCACACACCATGGACGGTGTGTTATAGGGGATGAAACAAACTGGTAATTTTTCTAGTCTTTATTTTTAGTGTTGTCACGTGTTGTGTCCTAAAACCCACCATCCACGGTGCATTACAAGGGATGAAACGCACCAGTGAATTTTTGGGTCTAATTTTTAAGGCGATGGTGCGTTGTGTTATAGAATGCACCAACGACGGTGCATTCGATGGGATGGAACACATCATTGTGTGTTTTATTTTTATTTAATTGGGTTGGTGCATTGTGTTTTTTAATGCACCAAAAATGATTTTTATTTTTTATTTTTATGAGTGATGTGTTTTGTTAAAGAATTCCTCAATTATGGTGCAACATATGGGCCAAAACACATCAGTGAGGTTTTTATGTTTTATTTGCAAGGTACTGATGCATTGTGTTTTAGGACACACCGAGATCCTGCGTTATATGAGACACACCAGTGCAGTGCTTCTTGTAAATTAATAGGATGCATTGGCGCAGTATGGTGAGAGTCGAACGCATAACTCGCATAACACAATTTATTTTTAAATTGAAAAAATGGACAAACTAAAGATGAATTTAAAATTTTAATCCACTAAATTGTAAATAAGGAGGTAACAAACAATTTACTTGGTCTCTTTCCACCTAAGGAGGCATGGTTGGCATGTTGAGGGAAAAAATGGAAATATGGTATGTTTTTTAAAAGTCAAAAATTCACCGACAAAGCTATCAAAGCATGGAAGTGAAACTATAGAGCACTGCAAGCGAACCAACCATATGAAGAGGGTGAGCACTAGTGCTTGTGTGGGTGGTCGAAAGCACATAATGAAAGTTAAAACTAAAAATACAAACGGTAAATTAGTTTAATATTACCCTAGCTCGGTGTGCCTGGTAGAGAGATGCACTAATGCATTTAGGTTGAAAAAATCGATATTTTTAAATGTAAAACATGAATGCGTTAGTGCGTGAAATATGCATAATGCACCGGTGCATGTAAAATTTTATCACTCACCGGTGAGATTTGGGTCTAAATGTAAAAAATGAGTCAATACTCCTATTATGATTACCGATGTGCCTATTTTTCATAAGCATTGGTGTTCTTATATTTTTAAGCACGGCATTTAGGCACTGATGCTCTTTGTTTTTCATGCTCTGGTTTTTAAAAATATAAAATTGATGTTTTAGAGTTTTGTAATAATAAAGGTTATCGATGCGCATTGTTAATTACACATCGATGCATTATGTTTGTAAGCGCACCAGTGTGTCTTTATGATTAAGGATCAATGATTAAAAGAAATCTACAAAAACCTCCACCCACTCGCCTTCATTAGCAACCTTCGCTATAAACAAAGAAGGGATAAATTTTTCGAGGAGGTTTCGCAAAAACCTCTGCTACAAGGTGTTCTCCTTGTAATGTTTGGGAATAAGACCTATGAATGTAGAGGTGATAGCCGCGTGTATCTACACTAATGTATTTTTCACCTCCACCATTTCAATAGGTCCTTCTCAATCATTATATAGAAGCCAAGAAAAAAATCAATTCTTCACCATCAGGACCAAGACTTTTGTCCTTTTGAAAAGAGGCCAAAACTAATTTCACTTATTCTTTGGTAACTTCTTTGAGTGAGATTTCATTTGCTTCATCATTTGCCCTCCTATGAAAGTAAATAGTTAACAATAATATTTAAGCAATATTGGATCTTGATAGTTATTTATAGGTATTATTGAAATATGAAACCCCCAATTTTGCAAGCTCATCTGAATCTTCATTGGCTTGCTTCCATCCACCTTTGGGATTTCCAAATAATATTTATAGTTCTTCTATGGTTTCTGTAATTATGAAAACAGTGTATTTTCATCTTGACTTTCGAGCCAAAGAACCCTACTTTTTATTCTCTAATGTGATTATTTTTCTACTAGTAAGTTTCTTCTATTTTTTTCCAATGCCCTCAATCTTGCTTTGGATTCTTCAGTAAACACAACTTCAACATATTCCTCATAGAACTATGTGATCTATTACTCCACTGAGATCAACTCTTGTTCCAATTTCTTGTGTTTATTGTGCGCCTAGGCTGAGATTTCTCTTTTAACTCTACTCAAACTATAAGCAAATTAACGACATACATTGTCCCTTAGTGGCTCATCATAACACCTCCACTTTGCCTTAATCAAAATTTGAACTTCTTCCTCTTTTATCCAAGCAAGCTTGAACTTCAAAGGGCTAGATGGTTCCATGTCTTCTTTTTAATATGTAGCAAAATTAGGAGATGATTTGATTCACCTCCTAAACCAACCCGTGAACTTATTCATTCCTCATATGGCATAATTATCTCGGATACATGGAATCTATTCACTCTCTTGGACATGGAATCTTAGAGGGTACTAATATTTATTTGTTTTTGCTTTTACTTTTTTCCTCCTTCCTTTTGTTCTAGAGATTGGAAGCGAGTCACTAACTGCTCTTAATTTCACACCTTGGTCCATTTGGGGAGTACAACTAATATTATGCAATTTCGAGTGTAAAAGGGGGGCACAAGGGGGGAAAGAGGATTTTAGAGTATTCCTTTGCCTTGTGAAGCTCAAGATTATGCGTTTTATTATATGTTTCCTTTATGCATGTTAATAGAATTTCCTTATGGCCTTCCTTAGAGAAGACCCTAATACTTGAGTTCCCTTTCCCTAAATCAATTTTATCCGCATCCATTCTTGATGGCTCAACATTATTTTTCTCTCAGTTCGAATTTCGAGGATTTCATTAAGCAGTGCTTTGCAACATGTCCATAAAGATGAGATCTAGCACAATGGAACATAAGACAAACATAGTCCAAAATTTGAGTATACTTCCATTTCCCAATCTCAATGCTTATTGAATTAGGAAGCACTTTCATGAGATCCAATTCCACCAATATTTTCAACATTTCCCAAACTTACTACTTTTAAAAGTATCCTCAAAATCAACAAAGGTACCTAGTTTCCTATTTCCATCAACACCTTTTTTTTACCACAAGTTTAGTGGAAGGCTTGGGACTTTAACCCATATAAGTTGTTTTGAATTGGATTTCATGAATCCTAGGATAAAAATACAGGGACCATATATTTAGAGATACAATTGTTGAGCCTTGATACCAATTTGTTTTGCTATCATTCTAGAGTCCTTCGATATTTTGAAAGTAAAGGCTAGCCATCCTTTTACCAAGAAATGATGGAGAGGGGTGTAATAATATTGGTGTCCATTTCTCCTCCACCCACTACCCTAAATATTTATTTGAGCATAATTTCCCAAATAAATTCTTGCTAAGAGTTTTTACTTCCTTTGCCAAGACCAAATTGGTCCCACTTCTCTAATCCTTACACATTTCCAAATTTTCCCCTTGTGTGAGACATTGAATAGATTTCTCCCATACATGTTACTTACCCTTTAACCTCAGTGTTATCACCATAGTGGGTTTGTTTATCAACAATCTATTCCCACTCCCCACATTGACATCTCCTACTAAAGTATTGGGGATTACCATATCTATTCCTCTAAATTTATGTTATAGAAATTCTACACCTCCATTGTTGCATGTAAATTCATTTTGGATTGGACTGTTTACCTTTGTGTTGATGTGTGAAATTTTGGCCCAAATTATAGCCTCATCAACATTTGATGTGCCACATATCTCTTGTCTGTCATCCATATTGTCAAAAAAAACATATGACTAACAGTCAATACTTCCATCCATGATTGTTGAGTGAGCTCGCATATGTTGAGAGATGTCCTAGTCCATTGTGATATGATCCGCAAGAACTTTATTTGCATCTAGATTAAGGTTAATAGGGAAGCTTCCAACCCTTATAACACCAAGGGAAGCTTTCCCGGAACTACCTTCAAACCATAGAGATCCAAATTGATGCGTGAATTGGGATTCTTGCATTTCAATATGAGGATAAACTAGATCTCATCTTTCATCAGCCCTAACATTCTTCCAAAAGCATATAATTCCCTCTTGTGCAACAAATATCTTCTTGTCTTTTGATGGAATTGAGAAGTATCCCACCAAACCCTCTTATTCATCCATCACTCCATTAAACACTTCCTCCAAAATCACCCATATGATTCTCTTATATATATGCTTATCATCAACATTCTTCTCTATATATACTCTTCTCAACAACATTTCAAGTATTGTTGGTAATTTAATGTGTACAAAGTATTTAGGTATCCTTATAAAAAAAATAGCTAGCATCTTTACAAGAAATAATGGATATGGTCTTATGTATTGGTAATCATCAATACAAATGTTTGGAACACCTTGTCCTACTTTCAAACACTTAAGTGAGAGTGAGATTAAATGAGAAAGAAATCATTAATACCTTACCCAAATATTATTTAAATTAACTTATTTATTATTGTTGATAGGAGATATCTTTAATAATTATGGATATTTGATAATAAAAACACACATCCATATTTTAAACATTAAATATGATCATAAATTTTAATTCTGAAATAACTTAATTTCATGAAACAAGAGCCATATGGTAGCATGTCCCTAGTCTTGTAGGGAAGGTGAGTATGAATTGTGCAAACAAATCTCAAACTCGTGATGTTAGAGGAGTACAATGACGTTGTAGGGTCTATGCAGCACTGGTACTTGTGAGGTTTAAACATAGCATCACCCACCCCTTAACAAACATTAAATATTTATGTATGTGCCTTTGTCCAATGCAAAACATTGAAGGGCGAGTCAACATTCAACGTTCACAGGCTATGAGGGTGGATTTTTACTTAACGTTCACACAAATGAAATGAATGGAAAACCAATGGTTCCCACAATCAATAGAAGTATTGTAGGTTACTCACAATGTATAAGTTGAAGGTGGATTGATGGCACGGTTTATAATGTAAGAAGTCACTAGCTTGGGGATTAGTTTTGTGTGTGGGCATTATGTTCTAATTGGCTCGAGAAAATCAAACAATTATACATCAGTTAAACCACATTTTTCATCCCATCAATGCAGTCAAAGTGAAATAGATTCATACATAATGATTCAAACACAAGGGAGTGTAACAGTGTCGAGCTACCAATCAATGGTGAAACACAACAATCATGGCATTGTATCCAATGAGTTGACTATAAAAAGACATAGTAGCTCACTAGTTTGATTTCATTCTAGTGATTTGCAGACACACCTTAGCACACATTTTTTCCATATATATCTAAATTATGTTTAAATTCATCCAAGTTTGGCTCCTTTTTTAGAATTTGAGCTTCAGTGATTTCCATGGCAGGTTTATATTGGTAGGACTATAACTACACTAGGAGACTAGAACACACTTAACATATCTTCCAAGAGCATAGCAAGCTGTAAGATTCACAGAAAAGGGAGGCTTGTAACTGAAATGAGGGACATATGACAATCTGGCACAAGGATCATCCTAGTTTTGTCTCCACAAGGGAGCTCCTCATCAATTAATTTTATTTTATGGCTACATAGGCAGGCCAATGTCTCCACAACATCCTTGTATACCTGCATAGCAATAGGGTTTCTATTTATTAATTTATGAAAGGGAGAGCGGTTGAGGTTGGTTGGTTGGTTTTTACCTATAACGAGTGAAGTAGTCATTCACTTTGTTTCCTGGAACGATGCAACAAGCTGCTCAGCTCCAACTGCTTCTCAGCTCTACTTTTTTCAAGATGATGTAATCTGAGACTTGGTCCTATATTTGGAATCCAGAGACAGGATAGTTCAGAAGAAGAGTTTTCTTATACCTAAAAAGGACGACAATTTACCAGGAAAATGGAATTCCTCAAATCTTAAGCATTTTACGCCCAAATTATTTCCATTCACGCAAGTGGGTGATTTAAGCAGTTTGTATGTAGTTGTCACGTCCCCTCCCATTGATCCAACGCAA
>NWUY0300036412.1:12950-30197 GCA_004151065.3 Larix sibirica | reverse complement strand
TTGTCTCTTGGTGCCCCTAGAGGAAGGGAGCATCAAAAAGAAGGAAGTGTTCCGCTGAGTCGAGGTTGGTCTTGATTGCGAGCATCGTTGGAGGATGAAGGAGCGAAGTTGAAGTCCTTCCTACAAGTATAAGGCTATACATCCTTGATCGAGATATCTAAAGAAACTATTTAGAGTCTGAATTTCTGTGAGAAGATCCCTAAAAAGACAATGGAATTGCCTGGGAATCTTGTAGTAGATAGGGCACTGAAAGATGAAGTGATCCTCGATCTCAACTTCTCGAAGGTGACATACTTGGTTGATCGTGTTTGACCAGTACCGTGATGACAATATAAAGTGGGAGCGCTAAGGCGGCTCCTATAAAAGCAACAAGCAAGACCCTAACCTAGAAACCCAAAATGAGCTAACTTCATAGATGGAGAGCCGATCCAGAATAATAATGTAAAAAGAGGGCCGATCTAGAGGAGAAATGCATAAATAGAGTGGACTTGGACTCCGTGATACAAAAATGGTGAATATGTCATGGAGCATTGGAAGCATCTCTCCTACCATCAGAGTCCGAGTGAAGGAATCTCAAAAGAGTACTTTGTATGGAGGAAGAATTGGAAGAGGAGTTGCTATGGGTAGTGTGTTGTTGCCTGGAGTGAGGAGCCTATTGCTGTGTTTTGGATGAAGTCATTTGGTTACGGGGATGGAGCCGAGACAAGCCACGTCATTTGTGTCGTTTGGAAGTGGAGGTGGTCCTCTGTGTACTAACTGATTTGCAATCAGAGGTAGTACCAACATATGTTTGTCTCTTGGTTCCCTAGAGGAAGGGAGCACCAAAAAGGAGGAGGTTGGTCTGGATTGCGAGTGTCATTGGAGGATCAAGGAGTGAAGTTGAAGTCCTTCCTACAAGTATAAGGTTAGACATCTTTGATCGATATATCTAAAGAAATTATTTAGAGTCTGAAGTTCTGTGAGAAGATCCCTAAAAAGACAATGGAACCGCTTGGGAATCTCGTAGTAGATTGGGCATTAAAAGATGAAGTGATCCTCAATCTCAACTTCTCGAAGGTGACATACTTTGTTGATCGTGTTTGACCAGTTGATCTTGTAATCCGTCTCCACCTTGAGACGATGAGAACCCACTCTAAACTGATTGAAAGGAGTACGAAGAGCATGTGACCAATGGCAGAATGTGTAATGGGGTTGAACAATGAGACTGTCCCTTAAAACCATGAAGTGTGTAATGCAAAAGGTTGAACACAATCTCAAGCCGAAAGGGCAAGTGTAAAGATTATTTGTAGTTTGATGAGTGTGTTTTCAAATAGGCTCATCATTATAGTTCTAGCCTAATTTATTATGACTTTGCAAGTGTTAATCGCATGTTAATTGGGTTTTGAGTCTTGACATCGATCAAGACATAGATTTCTTTAAGCATATCTTGTAGTTTTAGTGAATAAAGAGTAGTAAGAGTAGTGAATTCTTTTAAGCAGTCCAATTAGCGAAGATGAAAGAGTATATGTTCCCTGATAACATGAGAAATCAATCCAAGGTACAACCTAACTATGAAAAATGTGACAACAAGCTTATGTTTCAGGCTGAAATGCGTTAGAAATGTGAAACGTGTTAGTAATTACATTTTTAATATTCGAATTTGGAATGGATTTCTCAATAAACATATCTTGTTACTTGAAGAAGCACACTGCATTTCTCCAGGAACACATTCAAACTAGTAAAATACTCACCATTTCCATAAAAATATGAAGAATGCATCTTGAGTAAATATACTTTGGTTCAATTGCGCCCTAGAAAATATATATGAATTTAGAGGAAGTTTGATTTGAAAAGAGTCAGAGATCGACCAACTCTTGATTGGAGGAGCCGCGTGAGAGAAAATCCAAGAATTGTTTAAGTATGGGCACAAAGCTTAACTAGGTGAATGATGAATGCATTAGAGTGAGTAGATGTACAACTCAATGAATGGTTATGAGTGGAAGCTCAAGAATCATAATGGATTGCCATGTCATCTCTCTCTGTCACTTCATCTTCTCGACACTTGTAGACTACTGTATTGATAGATATGAATAGATGGGATGCGAAACAGTTTGTATTCCCTTATCTTTTGTTATTTATGCTACACTAATGTATTGATAAATATCAATAAATGGGATGTGAATCGCTTTTTATTTTCTCAGGCTATGTCATTTATGCCTTGATTTATGTTGACATTTCTTTTAATTCAAAATTCAGAAATTTCACCTCTTAACTATAGGTCTCCTAGATCTCAACCATGTGAATTTTCAGCCTTAGGGCTGTTATGCAATAGAATATAAAACAACAATGGAAAGGGAACAATATTTCACTTTCTATCATCCCAAACTTCTAGGCAATCCAAGGAGTAAGAAATGGTGGATGAATTGCAAGATCGCATTGAAATTCTTGAAGTTGAATTTGCCAATCCTACTACAAAAGTTGGGTTGATGGATAAAAAATTGATGAACATCACCCCTTTGGTATTGAATTTGACATCCTTTGTCACAATATTATAGGGTACCATACAACAACCCTTTGGAAGCAACCCAAGCTCTCAAAGTGGAAATTTCACCTTTGGATGGTTAGATGGATATTGGATGCTTTGCAAGCTAGATTCCTTTTATGAAGTGCACCAGTTTACTGAAGTCCCTTGACACGAAGACATGAGGACACATTGATTGGAGTTTTCAACCTGGGTACGTAGACTTGCCAAAACAAGACATATGGTGCGTGTGTGTGTATTAAAAAAATACTTATAAAATATAGGCATAAATATGCAGCCACTTTGGATTTCTCAAGCAAATATTGAGTCACAATTTTTGGCATATTGGGACACCTGTATACCTTTTAATTTTTTGTGTTTTGAGTGTTAGACATGCTAGGACATGTGGCTCTAAGCGATCGATACATGTGGAATAGGTGTTTGACACTAGGTACTTGGCTTGCATGTGTCACACATGACCTATTTGCTCATGTATCCATGTGTCCAACACATAGATTTAGGACATGTAGGCCCTATCCAATTGTCTTGTTTCTTAGCATTTTAATAGATGAAGGGAAAGTTGTCTTCACAAAGCTACTTATGTGTGGAGAAACTTTGCCATGGTGGGAGAATTTATGTGAGTGTAGACATACTCTTAGGGCTGCTCAAGCCTTGATGTGGTGTGGATTCAAAGTCTCCATGAAGGATTAGTTCTATCTTGTCAACTCTAGGAAGGAGTAACAACAACAATGGCAATACTTGGGATAGAATTTCAGCCTAATGGTTGCCTATATCCAAGAGTTCAACCACTGCACCAATCGGCAAAGATCGATGGACAAAGAAGACAATATTGTGACAAATTTCATTGTTGGATTGGTAGAGCCAATTAAGGAACTTGAGATGTTTGATATCTTTGTTGTTGGAGACACTTGTTGTAAGGGGAATTTATTAGAGGTCAGGAATAGTTGGAGGAAGCCTATTAATATTGTTGGAGTTAATTCTATAAAAGGAAAGAAGATGGTTGTATACTATGGTGTGCAAAAGAAGTTGCTCAATGTGACTGCATAATAGAAGCTTGATTCAAAGTCTATTAACGGAGGAAAAAGCACATCATAGATGAATGTTTCATTTTGCAACTGTTGGAAATGTAAAGGACATTCCAAAGATGAATGATGGATATTGCATCTAGAGAAGCACCATAAGTCTACTACAATAGAGCACAAAGAGAACAAATATCATTATTGCAAAGTGTGATAGAAGGAATTTCCTTGTTGGTAGTCACACATCTAGTTGTATTGAGTCGTAAAAGGTATTCCCCATTAAGATATAGATTAAGAAGGAGCTTGTGACCATAATGTTTGATACTAGTAGCTAATGACATCTCATCTTAGAAGTGGTAGTGAAAAAGCTCAACTTACTTACAATCACAGATCTTCAATTTTACTCCTTGGGTTGGGTTAGTAGGAACAAGGACCTAAACGTTTAGCATAAGTGCAAGGTAAAATTCACCATTTCAATGGATTGCATTAATGAAGTAGAGTTCAATGTCATTCCATTGGGTTTGTGTGGTATGATTTTTGGAAATCCATACCCGTTGGATAGTGTGCAGTTTATCAAAGGTGCCTAAAGTAGTAGAATCTTGTTAAAGATGGATAAGCCTACTTAGTGATGGCACAACATGATTTAACACCCTTAGAATTCGATTTGGCTGCAAAAGCCAGTTGATCAAAGCCTTGTGGCAATTTGCTTTTTTAGTCCTCTAACAACTGGAGAAAGTGGCCATTTCCATTCAAATGATCCAAGGGCTCAGAATGTAGACGTAGAACAACATGAGCAGTCAAAAGGTAAGAAGCGTTTGTATATATTGTTATAACCCTATTTAAAGTTGTCACAAAAAGTGCACAAGATTCCTCCAACCATGTAGTGGAACACCTTGTAGATTTGCAACAAGGTTTTTTGATTTTCTACATGAGGAGGTATTGTATAGGACTTTGTTGTTTGTAAAACAAGGAGGTCAAGAGGTAGGTTTAGATGGTGTTGTACAAGGTACACATTCGATCCATTTCTTCACCTTGTAAATCTCCCATTGTTCTAGTTTGAAAGAAATATGTTGGAACCAATATCCATTGTTTCATGTTGACAACCTTAGATATTGACTTTAGGGAGATATGCATTTCAATAAGATAAATTTGAAGTTCTATAACCACTAGATTTGTATTAAGCCAACCAATAAAGTTGTATCAAGCCAAAAGATATTTGGAAAAAGGCTCATAGATGAGCCAAGCATTGTTTGAATGGTTTGTGATGTCATTTGTCTTACTAATTCTTGAGTCTGTGCCTAAGCTAACAAGTCAAAAAGACGGGAATGATCATGTCCACATTTCTAAGAAGGTAAAAACCAATGAGTATAAAATAAGAGTTTCTAAATGTTAGTAATACAATCATTCATATAATCCATAGTAACCAATTTCATTTTAACATATATATACTGACACTCATTCTTCTTATAAAACACCAACGTGACACTCATTCTTCTTATATTATAGAGCGCTCCATGTGGGGTTGCGTTGTTCACTTAGGTCTAGGGGTTACAAGTGTGGACCTAATCCATGTTTTATGTTGGCCTTCCTCACCTATTATATTTAAAAGGGAGGAGAGAGTCTTTGTCATTACTCACTATTGATATACCAATTATATTATCTTTGTAATTGTCTTGGAGAATTCTTGTAGCGGGGAAGACCTATGGTTGGTTATTTAACCACAAAGGAGACATGGAGAATAATGCTAGCACTAGGGATGAGCTTGGGTCTTAGTAGTAGTGTGATGCAAGAGAAGAAGGCCTAGGGTTTGTGATGTAAACCGTAGTGCAAGAACATGGAGCACTAAAGGAGTTTTGGATCTTAGTGTGATGCTTAGCTTGAAGAAGACTTGGAGCTTATGTTGATGTATTGTTAATATGTTATTGTAACATTGTTTGAAGGACTTGGTGCTTGTGTCTTGCGAGGCAATAAGACATAGTGTTGGTGGGATGCAAACCTTGCGATGGACAAGAAGCATGGTTGAAGAGAGTTCATTAGAACATTGTATCTTGTTGGTGAACATGTTGTGACTCGTGATTCTTTGTACTTGTGTTGATGCAAGGGAGGAAGGTGATAGGGTTTGTGAGAGAAAAACCTAGAGAAGATTTGAAGTATTAGGGTTGATGTGCTTGTGTGAGAAGGACTTAGGGTTTGTGACAAAGAAGCTCCTGAGTAGACTTGGAGCATTTGTGAATCAAGCTTGGAGAAAGATCAATGGTGGAATTTTTGGTGTTGATGCTAACTTGTTGTTGAGCCTTTGGAGTGATTAGGAGTGGCTTGGTGTGATGCCTTGCTAGGCCATCTTTACTCGTTAGGGTTCTCTATCGATGGTGGATGCACTAGCTAGGGTTTGGATGCATTGGACAATCCCAGCTCAGGATAAGCTTGGAGGACTACTTTGTACCAGCTCGTGATAATCCATTGGTATGTACTTGTAATTTCATTCTTATGTATATATGAAGTGTACGTAGCTGTCCAAATGGTGTATTTGCTGATCTAATTTTCAGCTCATGTTCTCATGGCGATTGAGTAATTTCTAGTGCTGCTTATGTATGCTGATTTAACATAGAAGTGAGCATATTTTGTTGAGTGATTTGCGTAGTAAATAGAAGCTAAGAGGGGAGATTTGTGGCTGTAACAAATCTGTTGTTTATAAGTTATTTTCATATCTGTTATGTGTTAGTGATTGCGCCCTTTGGGATAGAAACATGGTTTCCTTTAAGTACATTTGCTCGGTGTATATTTTCTTGGGCTGCCTGATGTTTTTGGTTGGACAGTAGTGAAATATATACTGATGTAATTTATATTTCAAATTCAGCTCTATGGCTGAAAGTTCAGAAGAAATAGGTCCAGCTAACTTTGAGGTTCAGGTGGAATGTCTGAATTTGCATTAAGCATGGTTTTTTGAAATTTCCCCACTAACATTGGCATTTCACATGACCAACTATGCTAGAATTTGTTATGACAGATGTATTTCCGTTATGAAGGAGAAATAGTTATTTGTGACTTAGAAATGTCGAAATTCAAGACGGAGTTCGTCTTACAAACCTTAAACTTGTCCTATGATTTAGAAGCTCCATGGAAGCACCTTATCAAACAATGTTCTCTATTTCCGCACACATGGAAGACAATCTTGCAACAACATTTGACAATGTTACTTTTTGGTAATTCTATTGTTAAAGATTTTAAACCCTTATGTTGCAGTGAGCTATATCACCCATCATTAGAGGGCTCAGAGAACAAAATGTATGAACTTGTTTGTACCTATATGATAAAATATTATATAGCCTTGGGTATCATAATCTTGAATAGAAGGTTACTAAGTAGCACTGATGACAACTAATACTTATGGAAATCTTTACTCATCAAATCCACATCCAAAATTTTTGTTCATGAGTCTGTCGGTGTCCTTTGTCATTTTCTCTATATCCTCATAGCGATACACTTTTTAAAACCATCTTGCAAGAAATGCTTGTGTTTCTACTTAACTCTCTAATGTCTCCTACTTGGAAACATTTCCGATGCAACAAATGTGTGTGAAGACTTGGGAAACACAAAAATCTTATCATATGCATCCCACATATAGGAAACGTTTTCTATTTGTTTCCCACTTTAAAACTGAATGGGGAATCATGAAATGCCCTAGAAATTTCTTGGGAAAAGGGGGCTAAATTTTGGGGAAGTTTTTCTTACCAAATGTCAACTTTACATGGGTTTTGTGGGTCCACATTTTTTTCTTTTCCCGATGGGGTATTGCTGAGGGAGGGGGCAATCAACCTTTCATATTTCATGATTGTAAGCTTGCAACCTCTTTGTAGTGCAGTTGCGCTTGTTCTAAGACATTTTCTTGAAGTTGTAACAAAGTCTATAGTGTGAAGAGTGCATTTTGAGGAGTTCACAAATTGGTTTCTTGTTGGTGCAACGATTTGGAGTGCAAAGTGTTGTTGAGGACTTCTCAACCATTTTCTTGCTAGTTTGGAGTGTTCTTTTTAGGTATGAATAGCTTTGTTAGCATGGTGAGTGTCCATGAAGGAATACCATTTCCTCATGAAAACGTTGCTTCAAGAGGTGATGACCCTCTTGAGTCCATGTTAGTAAATTGCTAGCCAAGGGAGGAAGAGGTGCATAGAAGTTTAGGTGCAATTCCATTGTATCAGGGCTCTTAGAATGGTTTGAAGGTGCATTTGCTTCATGAAAGTGTTTAAGAGATTAGGCGTTGCAAAAACCAACCAACTTACATGATTGAATGACTTATTTTGAATTGGAAAGAGCAATAGAACAAACAAAATAAAGTAGCTCAAGGAGAAGACCTTGACATTCCTTGTCATCCAAAAACTAAACAACCTTTCACTGTGGAGGAACAAATGTAGAAATAAACAGGTCAAACATATAGATTAGAGATAGTGTTTGACATTGAAGGATGTATAGAGGTTGAGAAGTAGAGTGGCTAGGTGCATCTTTGCATGAAAAATCTCTTTTGGTGTTATTTTCACACCTCGTTGGAATGACATGCTTAGGTTTGTCAATGATGCTCTTAAAGGATGTAAGAGCCCCAAATATAGGAAGCCAAGGACCTTGCAGCTCACAAAGGATAGAGTTTGAGTTAAGAAGAGCTTGGACATTGTTACAACTTAATCCCACAACTTGGGTGACAAAGCTCTAATTCACACGGTGAAAGACAAGGGTAACTAGGAGGGAGACTACTGTCACGACAACAATCCCTCTTCTACTTTTTAGGATGGGAATTATTCTAGCAGAGGGGAGGCTTCCTTATGGTGATATTCTTTTTGTATTATCTCCCAAAATGTCTCCAATAGCACATAATGAGATTACTAGATTTTCTCTAACTACCAACAACCATTACAAATTGAAGAGCCTTGCCTATATAGACTTCTAGGCTCAAAACCTCCATGAATAAAATAATAATATCCACCCAAAAATTTGAAAACTCTAGATCTAATCTAGGAATGCATAAACTTCTATTATTTGTCTAACCTATTTGATGGACAATTTCAACAAACAATAAAATAATAGGTGGGTAAGCCACATGTACAAAGATCCAAGTGAATCAAACCATGCAACCTTCTAGAATAGTGAGGAAAGGGGGCAAAGATTGCACGCCTTCCATGAAGAGTGAGTGAGGACCTTGTCAAAATGGTCAAGAAATAATACTGTATTCATCTGACAAGAGCGCCCTCCTCAAGTATTATAAAAAATGAAGCAAACTCCATGAATTTTATCGGTGCACTCTAGAAGAGTCGCACACCTTTGGCGCACGCGGTTAAAGAAGCATCATGTCCCTCTCATTTGGTTCTCTCAAGGCACATGCATGGAAAAACAACTCTCCAACGACTATATCTTCAAGGAATAGGGAGTCAAAGTATAACCATCTAAGTTTTTATGTGCTAAACAACAACTATCATTAGGAACCATGTGGACGTCCCCCTCAAGTATGCATACACTAGGTGGAAAACATCTCCAAATGTGTGACTAGGACGAGTATTTAAAACACTAGAAACCCTAATAAATGAAAGATACACAAAATAAAATAATAATAATAATAATAGTAATAATAATAATAATAAGTAGGTTAATGAAAATACAAAGGGCACGTACCCATTTTCCTAATGAACAATCAATGCATATAAGTACAACATCATAAGGCTTGTTGTAACTCATCATTCAATTAATAATTATTATTCTATATATTTTACAGAATTTTATGCTCAAGCAGTACGTCTGCTACAAACTCTCACGATATCCATAATGAAACATGTCGTGGATAATTCCTAAAATGTCATGGGATGAAAGAATTTGTCATATTTATGACACTAAGAGGGTGGAAGCTAAAAATAACTTTATCATAGAATGCCTTACATACACCCATATTCAATCACAATTTTAAAATATTTTCTATAATACTGATCATCCTAACCTTTTAACTCATCACAACTATGGTGATCTAGGAATGCTTCTCTAAAGATTTTTGAGCACCAAAATAAAATTCTAAAGAAAACAAAGTGATTCCTTACCTTTTCTAAGGTCCAATAGACCAAAGTGGGTTTCACTAGACGTTAATAACCACCACCATCACCACCACCACCATGATCATCATCATAATCAATATTTGGAATTATAAAATGCACTAAAAGATTGCTAAAAGAGAAAGAGATTTTATAAAAGGAGAAATAATTGGTTAATTTATTTGAATAGTAGAAATATTGTATGTTAGTATTACATATACACACCTCCCCTAGTACCCATTTCTTGAGGGATGAAGGTGCATATTTGTGTACAAATGTAGGCCTTCACCCTCGAGAAGGGTCTGTGGTGTAGATAAAAGGTTTTGCTAGGAATTAAAGGTGTGTATTTATGTACAAATGCACACATTCACCCTTAATGAAAGTGTGTGGAGTGGGGTCGAAGGGTGAATTTGTGTATAAACCCACATCTTCATGTTCCCTTCTCCCCCAACCTAACACACCTCTGGTGGATAAGGTATGAAATGTGTTGGGAGCGAAGGTGTGGTGAAAGTGTGCATTTTTGTACCCTAAACATCTTCACCGCAACATTACCTTCTCATATCCCTCACCACCTTGCAAGTGGTGAGTGGTTAGGGTTGTGAGCACATATGCAAATATTCACCTCCTCAGAGGGTGGTTGAGTTAAGGTGTCCATTTTTGTGGGGGATGAAGGCATGCATTTTTTTACCACCCCTCCCCCATAGTCACCCCCTTTCTTAAAGTGGGTGGTGGTGAGAAAGTACACAAATCCACACCTTCACCCTTAAGGAGAGTGGGTGGTAGGGGGCAAAGGTGTGCACTTTTGTGGAGGGTGAATATGTACATTTTGGTTGCCTATGGGGCTATATATAAATGCACACCTTCAACCCCCCCACACACAAATGCACACATTTAACCCCCTCCCCCCACTTGCAACCCTCCAACAGGTGTTGTAGGGAAAGAACACAATTCCACATCTTTAACCCACGAGTGTCCATTTTGTGGGGGGATGAATATGTACATTTTTTCACCACTCACAAATCACCCTCTATTAAGTAGGGGGTTAAGGTGTGCAATTATGTATGTGGTGAGTGGTGGATGGTGAAGTGTACACAAATATACACCTTCAATCCCAACAAAAAGAATTCCTCCAAACCCCCTCCCTCCTAGAGGTGAATGTGTGCATTTTGTACCTTCACCCTCCTCTTGGTGAAGATGTGCATTAGTGTAAAAAATCACACCTTTAATCCATGATAACATAGTGTTTGGTGTATAAATGCACACATTCAACACACCTACATTCCCCCACCACCCCTGCAAGGGATGAAGGTTTATTTTTTTTAAATTGCACTACTTCACCACCCCCCAACAATCCACCCTCCTAGGGGGATGATCACATGCATTGGTTCTTAACTGTTCCTACCAAGGGGCCTAAGGGGTTAAAGCATAGGCATGTATTGGTACCAATGAATACCTGCACCCCTAAGTAGGGTGGTTTGTTTGGTAGGGGGAGGGAGGGTGCAAGCATTTACTTATACACCACACATGAGGATCCCATGGGGTGAAGGTGTGCATTTATAGATTACCCACTAGCCTCTTGTGGGGTGAAGGTGCAATTTTTTACACAGATGCCCACCTTAAATAATATGGGTTGAAGCTAAAAGAAAACACACCTTCACCCCTATCATGGGAAAAGGGGGGAGGGAAAGAGTTAAATGTGTACATATTTTTGGGCGGTGAAGGTGTACATTTGTGTAACTCCCACCACCGACCCCCACATGCAAGGTACAAATGCATTCCTTCACCCCCTATGAAATTTGAGGGAAGGGTGGTGATTGAAGTTGTGAATTTGTTCCCCATGGGAGGGTGGGTGTTGGTAAAATGCACATATTCACCTTAACCCCCCCCCCCCACGCGCATTGTTTAGGGGTGAAGGTATGCATTTGTGTATCCTTGAGGCTTAAGGTAGGAATATTTGAATAATGTGTACAAAATGGATAGTCTACAAGTGCACATCTTCACTCTCCGAACCAACCATCCTCATAGGGGATGGTGAGTTTGTGGATTTATGTATCATGGTGGGTGAAGGTGTTCCTTTTTACATCTTCACTAACCCCAACTATTTTGAAACATGGAGGTGTGTACATATACACACATTCATACCTTCACCCTCCTTTTATCCATCATACAAATGGACACCTTAAACCCACACCACCCATCCTACCTGGGGTATAAATTTACACCTTATACCTTCCACCACCCACCTTATCTAGGGGATGAAAATGTGAATTCATGGACAATTTCATACCTTCACCCCATCACCGACTCTCTTGAGGAGTGAAGGTGTTGGATTTTGGATAAATGTGCATCTTCTTGCCACACCACGCATCCTCCTAGGAAGTGAAGATGAATGGAACCTTCACTCCTAAGCCTATTCTTTTAATATTAATGGCATGCCAAATGTTTGGTAGGTACATAATCATAATAGTAGATTAATTAAAATAAATACTCAAAATTGGATAATAGAAGAGATAAATATTCCTAGAAGAGAGGTGGTTTTTAAAGACATTGTTTACATCACTTAAGAAAAACACATTATTATCATAACATCACATTGCATTATATCATAAGATATATCCATCATTCTTTGATATCAATATCAATACAACATATAGGGTTTTTATTTTATAGTATCCAAATNGGGTCATTCTTTTATAGTATCCAAATCTAACAAACTCCCTTGAAGTGAGGATGCTTTGGTCCACAAATAAGGGTCATTGGTTCAGACCATTTCCATGAAATCTACAACATCCTATACATTAGTCGGTTGTTTTAGTTGTGCCAACTATTTCCTTGTTGACTATTCAGTTAATTGATCAATCGACCACTCAGTCAATCCTCCAATCGACTGCTTTTCTAGTCAATTGTTGCCTTTCGATTGATTGTCTCCAAAAGATCCAGAGGTGTGATGAACCTACATAACATTTGTTTCCAACAACCCCCATCAACAAATTTCTCTAGATATTCAAGAGGTGGAATTATGTTCTCTAAACACACCCCCATAATTGCAATTGCCTGAATCCCAAGCATAGCTCGAAGTTTCACAAACTTAGCTTATGGTAGAAACTTCGTAAATATATACACAATTTGATCATTGGTCCTACAATAAACAAGTGTGACAATATTGTTGGTTCTAAATAACGATTACAATAGGTTAGCAATTTGATTCATATAGTTAAACAATATTATAACATAGACAATGGAACACAACACATTCACATTGAAATTACCTTGGAAACTCCTCTCTTGGGGAAAATCAACAAACTAGTGAGTTTACCACTCTTCTATTAATCCAACACTCGAAACATGTGTTTACAACTGTGACTTGCTAGACCACAAATCACACTTCATTACATGATCATGCTACACACCACTTCTCCTCATGCATAGCCATTACATCTTATTTATAGATGCAATATAACCAATTGTTCATTAATGGAAATCCATAAATTCCTAACCACTTTCTGTTATTTTGTTACAGTCAACTTGATTGGGATGACTTTGGTTGATTGCTCATTGATCCATTCGGTCATTCCATCGACTTCTCAGACCAGTCGTTTTCCTTCAACCAAACAACTATTTTGATTGTCCAATCGAAGAAAATTCCACCATTTGTCGACTCCAACTCCAGTCGACCTAAACCAATCAACTATCGACTTTGTCAATCAATCCACATGTAAAGAATATAAAATTCCCATCATTCTCCCACATGTTTTCTTCTTTACATGAACAAGATATTCAAAAATTCAATTCACTTAATCAAGTCTAACAAGCCCATCATTTCCCTACACCAGGAAAACTTATTTGTGCTTACCAACATGGTCAATGATTCCGGGACATTCTTCATCCTATTTACCTTTTCTAGTAAAACCTTTTGATTCTCCACCATCTCACTTACAAAATGGTATTGAACATCAATGTGTTTCGTCTTCAAATGATATATTGGATTCTTCACCAGGAAGATTGTAGTCTGATTGTCACATTCCAACCTAACAACATGTTAACCAAACCCAACATCTGAACACAATATCGTGACAATATCTACAACCAAACAACTTCCTTGCACACACTATGAGTATCTGACATGTATTAACCTCAGTAGTCGACAATGAAATGACTGATTACCTCTTACTCATCCAACTGAATGCTCCGCCAAATAACTTGAACACATATCTGCTAGTCAATCGTCTGCAGTCAATATCTCCAAGCTAGTCATAATTGAAAAAACCATGTATAATTTCCTTGTTGTCCTTAGGTTCTTCTCCATAGTAGATTGAATAATATATTGTGTTGCATAGATACTTGAATACTCTTTTGACTACAATCCAGTTCTCTTTCCCAGGTGTCGACATGTACTTGCTCAATATTGCCACTGCATGGGCAATATCTGATTGTGTACCATGGCCTACATTAGACTACCTACAACACTAGAATAGGGAACATGTGACATCTACTCTATTTATTTATGTGTCTTTGGATACTGTTCAATAGATAGCTTGAATCCAATAGGAATAGGGACCTTCACCGATCTAATCCCCTGCATGTTGAAATGTTTCAAAATTGTCTCAACACATTTTCTCTGACTTAACTAGAGTCTTCTACCTACATGATCTCTCTGTATTTCCATTCCAAAAATGAAATTTGCTACTTTGAGATCCTTCATGTCGAACTTGGAGGATAGTTTTAGTTTTACCTCCTTTACCAAATCCATGTTATTTCCTACCAACAAAATGTCGTCGACATACAAAACTACATATATGAAATGACCACCGAATTTCTTCCCATACACACAATGATCAACCTGACTTCTTGGAAAACCCCAGCTGTTAGATATACATATCAAACTTCTGGTACCACATCATGGGAAATTGTTTTGGACCATAGAGAGACTTCTTGAGCTTGCATACAATCTCCTTTTCTCCTTCCATTGTAAAACCTTTAGGCTAATTCATATAGATTTCTTCTTCAAGGTCACCATAAATAAATGTCGTCTTTACATCTATCTATTCTATCTTATGGCCAAATGTTGTAGCTAAATACATTAGTACCCTTAGGGAAGTTAACTATGTAACATGAGAGAATATTTCACCGAAGTCCACTCCCTCGAATTGGGAATACCCTTTCGATACTAGTCGAGATTTATCCTTCTTGACTTGACCTGCTGCATTCAAATTTTTCTTAAACAACCACTTATTTTCGATGTGTTTCCTTCCATTTGGTAACGCTATTAGATCTCATGTTTCATTTTTATTCAAGGATTCCATCTCTTCTTCCATGGGCCTTTTCCAGAGTGTACCTTATGTCGATTCGATCACTTCATTTACCGACATAAGATCATATTCTATGGAAGATAACACAAAAGTAGAATGAAAATCGGGTGGACTATACCTTTCTAGTAGTTTCCTTGCTTGATTAGAGCTCTTGACATCTGGATTCTGGTGTTCCACCTCTTCGTCGAATTTACTCGAATCGTCTAAATCAATACTTTTGTCGTTCATTTGAAGCTATTGTTTTCTATTGTTTTCTCTTTTAACCTCTTCATCCCTGGAAGTGCCTCTGACTTCTCTGAATATCACATCCCTACTACAAATTTCCTTCCTTGTGACCAAATTACACAGCTTATACCCTTTTACTCCATCCTTGTATCTGATGAAAATGCATTTCTCTAACTTATTGTCGAGTTTGGTTCTTTTCTCCTTTGGGATATGCACAAAGGCATCACACCCAAAAAATATGAGATGTGTGAGAGAGGTATTTTTACCATCCCATGCCTCATATGGAGTCTTGTCGACCAAAGCCATCGATGGTAACCTATTCACCAAGTAACATGCCATGTCGACTGTCTCTTCCTAGAATTCTTGTGTGACTCCTACACCACTGAGCATGCTCCTCACTTTCTCCATTAGCGTTCTATTCATCCTTTCAACAACTCCATTCTGTTGAGGCATTTAGGGAGTTGTGTTTTGTTGAGCTATATCTTGCTTTTGGAAAAACTGGTCAAACACCTTTCCATAGAATTCTCCTACATTATCAGTTGTTGGCACCTTGATCTTTTTACCAATCTAATTCTCATCAAGATATTTGAACCCTTGACACTTCTCAAAAACTTCATATTCTTCCTCGGAAAATATAACCATGTTAATCTAGACAAATCATCTATGAAAGAGACATAATATTGAGACTCTCCTAGTGAAGGGATTGGCATAGGTCCAAACACATCACTATGTATTAACTCTAGTATTTTCATATCCCTAGTAGAACCAGATGAAAACCTTACACAAATATTTTTACCATAAATACAATGTTCACAAAATTAAACTTCATCATAGCAATTAGGGAGACCTTTGACCCTACCTTTACTGTGCATAGCATGAAGACCTTTCTCACCTATGTGTCCCATTTGTTGATGCCACAACATAGTCAATTAGTCTAGACAATAGGATATCCCTTCAAACTCAAGACATACCACATTAGCACTTTCGTCGGTGTTTGTTCTTCCCAATAGCTTATACAAGGTTTCAGTCTAAACTCCTCTCATCAATACCACCGCTCCTCGCACCATCTTGAATGTATCTTTCTCAAATACAGATTTCACACCTGTATTCCCCATATTACTTACTGAGATCAGGTTTCAGGCCAAATTTGGGATGTGTAGTACTCATGAAAGTGTTTATATTCTTCCATCTTTTAGCTTCAGTCGAATTTTACCTCGTTCGATTATCCTGGTCAGTGAATCGGCTCCTAGTAGGACATCACCACTGTCAATCTTATCATAATCACATAACCACTTTATGCAAGGTGTCATATGATATTATGCACCGGAGTCAATCAACTAAGAATCGTGATCTGACTGTGTACTTGAGGAGGCCAAATACACATCACATTTCTCTTATTACGAAGACATGCCATCATTCAACTGAACTTCTTCAAACCCTTTTCCTTTCTCGACTTCCCTTGACTTACAGTTCCATCTATAATGCTCAAATTTATCACATCGCCAATGTTTTCGTTGTTGGACTAGGGGATCTAGTCTTAGATATACCCATGGAATCCAATCTTCTACTAGAGGTTTTATTGTTTCCTCTCTCTACTGGTCTACCTATTACCGAAAAGTCTTCGTGGGTCGCTCCTTCCATGTTATTTCATCTCATCTCTTCTAACAACAAAGATGCAACCACGTCGTCAATCTTCAATGTGGTTTTGTTGCTTTCAATAGCCACAACCAGGCTATCCTAGGAATCTGACAAAGAACACAACAGACTGATGCATTTCTCCTCCTCGATGATTTTAATATCCACAGACAAAAACTAACTAATAATAGTGTTGAATTTGTTCGGGTGCTCTGTAACCAAGTCACCTTTACCCATCCTTAGAATATATAACTTCTTCTGAAAAAACAACTTGTTAACTAGAGATTTCGACTAGTACAAGTTCCCCAACTTTTCCCATAGCTTCTTTGTAGTGTCTTATTCTGAGACATTCAACAATACATAATTTTCTAAATAAAGTCAGGTTGCACTCCTTTCCTTCCTGTCGATCTCCTTCTTGTCTTCCTTCGACACACCCGCCAGATTCGTTGCTAGGTCGACTACAATTCATTGCTCTC
>NWUY0300036389.1:65726-77679 GCA_004151065.3 Larix sibirica | reverse complement strand
CATTTGCACTCCCACATTGTACTCATATTGGATGTATCCTTTGGTCGCATTGACCTACTTTTGTGGTCATTCGTTGGACATTAATAAAATTATCTTATCTTATCTCCAAATTTTGCTAGAGTGTACTGCTTCTTGAACTAGTATGATAATGTCGAGAATTTGTCTTTTTGGGATGAAACCTCATTGATTTTCGGATACAATTTGAGAAAGCAAAGGATTTAGTCTAGTTGCCAATATCTTAGTGTTGATATTATACGATGTATTACATAAAGATATTGGTCTAAACCTAAAAAATGTAGTTGGGTTTTTCTCTTTCGGAACAAGACCCAAGAATGAAGAATTGGTGTTGCCACCTAACTTTCCGTTCTTTAAAGACCATTTGATCATTTTACAGAGGTCTTTTTTACTTTTTAGTTACTTCCCAGAAATTTCTATAAAAGGTTATCAAGAACCCATCTAGGCCTTGAGCTTTATCTGCCTCTAGCTCCAAGATGGCATTTATAACTTCACACTTGTCAATTTCCTTGTCTAATCCACAGTTTTCAGATTGTAAGACCGATATCAAAATATTGGAAAGCATATCATTCACCGACTCTCAATCCACTTCTTCCTATGATGCTAACAATTTTTTAAAATATCACAATGCTTCTACCTTTATATCAGCATTCTTAGTAATCTTTTCTCCACTGGGTTTGGTGATTTTTGTAACCTTATTTCTAATTTGCCTAGCTTTTGCTTGACGCTGAAAATAAGAGGTATTTTTATCCCCTGATTTCAACCACAAACTTCAGGATTTAATGCACCAATATTCATCATCTTCTCATTGGACTGAATGGAATTTTTTATTCTTTTCTCTTTCCTCAATTCTCTACTGGATTGTAGGTTAACCTACTTCCATCTTGTCCTGTATACTAGCTAAACGGGCTTGTAACTCCTTTTTTCAGCAAAGGGTTCTATATACCTATATTTAGCCCATATTTTAAGGGAAGACATAACTACTTTTATCTTTGACTCCCAGATATAACTAGGTGATCCTTCCCACTTGTTACTCCAAGTGATTTTAATAATATCTATAACCTATTAACCTCTGTATTGGGGCCAAGATGAATTAAATTTTAAAGGCAATGGCCCATTGTTGGTTTTTTGTGCCAAAGAGAGCCCAATTGGTTTGTGATCAGAGCTGGCTAAGGGAATGATAGAAGAAGAAATTTCAAGATCCTCTTCTAGGAAGTTGTTGTTGATTAAAAATCTATCAAATCATGTTACAACATATCCCTATCCCAAACTTCAATTAGACCAAGTGTATTTCCCATGTTTCAGTTTAATATCAACTAGATCCCATTCTAAGATCATGTCCTCGAGGTTTTCTCTGGAGATGTCTCTTACATAACTTCATCCCCTTTTTTCCTCCTTTGAAAGAACTGTATTTAGGTACCCTATAAAGATACAACATCCAGAACCTACTATCGCTCTTTCGTTATCAATCCTTTGCCAGCATGCTTGCTTTTCTCTATGATGCATTGGGAAATAAATATTGAAAACTTTAAAATGAGATCTCTTTTTTTCACTTACCAGATCTGTGTTAATCCAGTGCTAAGTTTGCTTTGTCTCAATCAACCCTATCTTTGTGCTATCCCATTACATACTTAGTCCACCAAATGCTCCTCATGAACTTGCTGCTACCCCTTGACCACCAAATGCTCCTCATGAACTTGCTGCTACCCCTTGATTACCTTTCCAGTGCCTTTTACCTAAACTTTGCATGTCCAAATCTTGCAATTTCATCTCCTGGAGGAGAAGAATTGTAGGTTTTTCTGATTTTAAAAGTTGTCACATGGCTTCCTCTTTTACCCTACTACCAATTCCTCTACTATTCCAGGAGACTAACTTCATTATTTACCCAAGGGGGTTTTGGTGATGCCTCCCTTTTGACTACTCGGAGTTAATAGAGGGCCTACTCCTTTTTTAGAAGAGTTCTTTGGTCCAAAGTTGATTGAAGACACAACATCTTTTCCTTATTTGTTATTTCTTCTCTTACCTCTTTCAATGGCTTTCTCCCTACCTTTTGAGTAGATCAATCCTCTCCTTTGGCGGTTTCTTTCTCACCATCTGCGGCCATTTGCAAAGCTTGTTTTCTTGTTTGAATGCCTACTATTATGACTTGCTTTTCTATCCTTGGCTCTTCCTCTTCCACTTGCTCTATTATATCTCCATCCCTATTAGATTCGATATTGACTGTAGAGTTTAATTCTACTCCCATCAAGAATGTTGGTGTTTGCAGAGGGAAAGCAAATCCCGATTCTTTTACTGTCGACGCGACAACCTCGAAATAGGGGATGAGCTACTCTTCTTGATAAAGAGACTCAGATCGATTTGCAGAGGGCATAATGGAGGAAGAACTTCGATTACCAGTCAAGATAGTTGCCTTTGTGGGGCAAGATAACTCAGCAAAAGAAGGAATTATCACATTCTTTGATCCGGATTTTTTCTAGCTTGCCTCCATTGATCTTCTAGATTCTATGATGAGTTGGCTGGGATCCCTGTTTTTTTTACAATCTTTGGCAAAATGGCCATAAGCATGGCAAGATTTACATTTAAATGGCAATTGTTCATAATCAAGCTGTTGATAATGGCTCCAATTATCCAAAATGAGATGGATAGCTTCAGGTAACCCTTTTTCAAGATCCACTTACACACACATTCGAGTGCATTGGAACATCCCTTGTTTAGGTTGAAGAATTATTGATGTATTTACCAAGCTTGTTGCCAATATCCTTAAGAGAGTCGTCTCCCCAACAATGTAGAGGAAAATGGGGTAGCCTTACCCACATAGGAACTGTTGATGGTATGTCTGATTCTGGATCGAAGTCTGTAGTCCAGCTATTGAGGTGCATTCCCCTGTTGCTGAAAAAGTATGGACCACTCCAAAATATCAGATCTTTATCTTCTTTGAATTCGAATAGAAAAGCATAGAATCCTCTTTCACAAAAATAATGGGTCATTATGCCCTTGATCAAAACATGCCAATTTTTTTGCAGCCAAATTTCCATGGATCTTGGAGATGACCAAATTCTAGTGAATTGGACGATGAGCCCTATTTCTAACATTGCTAAAGCTTTCTGCCTTGCGGATGTTACTAGAAGAACAATCGTCGGGGCCTGAGATGTTTGCCAATTTAACAAAACAAGACACTTCTTAGACCCAAATTTTCTCAGAGAGTTAATCAGCGCTTTGAACACTGATTCATCAGGCACTGGAGAAGGTAAAGATCCCCCCAATGCCGACACCATGAGTACCCTAATCGCTGTAGTCGCTGCATTGCCAACCCTCGAGCCCTAATCTGTCAAACCAGAGTTACCCTCCGCAGTTGGAAATGGGTATTACATTCCCATTTCCTTTAGAATTGTGAGATGCTTATTGTTCTAACATTGAAATAGAATTTAGAACTAGTTTATTGCATTAATAATAAATACCAATTAAGAAATCAAAGGTTCAAATTATATAATCAAAATACAAAATTCAAATAAATTGTTTAGCTTGGATTATCATGTTGTCCAACCATCAATCTCCACTGTCAAAACTAAACAAACAAGCCTAGAACGTCTCAAGTACGGCCACTAAGTCCCCACATCCCCAACGAAGACCCAAACAATTTTGGAACATTTCCTAGGCGTCCCTAAGTCCCTGAAACACCGAAACGATAGGCAAAATGGTTTTCTTTGGAGGGGACATGTTCCTGTGCAACATAGGCAAGTTCTTATTTCAAGTCATAACAACACATTTCTAGCTGGTTTGTTAGCTGTAACAGTTTGGGTTCATTGCAATGTTAGAACTTAATATTGGAGTGAGGAAGAATGCTATAAAAGCTTCTCTAACTCTAGCCCAATGTATCATTGGTAATGGGGTTTATGAGTTGTTTGTATGTGATGACTCCACGGGGTTACACTCATGTTCATCAAGCAGAAAACATTTGTCCACTCTTAAACTTAATCAAACAACTAATGGTTGTGGTGAGGATGGTGGCATGTTAAGCCATCCATTAGGGTTTGAGTCTCTAAAGGCATGTTTCTAGCGGTTGGGGCCAAGCAACTCCTAAGTGACTTTGACAGAATAGTACCTACCCGATGTGGCAGTGTAGCCAAACATGAGGTTTAAGTTATTCAAAAATGTGAGATCATGTCTTTCATTCGGCTACACAGTACGTTCTGATTGGCCTCCAAGGGGCTGGGCAAGCTTACAAGAGCAAGGCCATTGTAAGGAAACAAACACGAAAATAAAAATAAATAAATAAAAAATAAAAATAAAAATTAAATCAATCAAGAAAGCATTTCCCTCATTCATAGCCTTAGTATTCTTAGTACATAGTTAGGAGGGAAGATAGTTGAACTCAACCCTCTCCCAAAGTATTCATGGCACAAAAGAAATTGAACATGTTAATCTCAACACAATCAAAACCAACATAATAATCAGTTGGCATTTTCCCAACCAGTGGTCACAAGGCCAAGTATGAAGCATGTACACCATCCCGGTCAACACACAATAAGCAACCTTTCCCATGGAAAACCCGAGCTTATGTTCCTTAAGAAGATTGGGTCAGTGTGGGATTTTGTAAATTATTTTCAGGTTTTCTAGATTAGATCTAATCTCTAAGTCTTTACTAAATTAGATCTCTTCCCTGGGTCTTTGATTCTAACTGTGAATGACAGTAATCACACATATACATGATGAAATAAATTACACAAAACTAAATTGAAATCGGGGAAGATTCATACTCAGATAGAAGACGGAACGCAGCAAGAGTATCCTGAAACAATAGCGCCTGCAAATTCTTGGGCACCTTGCTGTATGCCCCTCTCAGGATCACGGCCAATTCCTTGCATGCTTCAACATAATTGCATCTGCGACAGTAATTTACATAAAATTATAGGGTAAATTCAAAAAAACAGAAAATTTACTTCACATCCACAAAATTGATCCTAAAATACATGAGAAAACAATCATCCCTCTAAGCAAAAAGCTAACTAAAAATTAGCCCAGTGCGTTAGCTTAATCAGTCAATCGGTTCAAACGGACTGTTTCACGGCCCTGTTCGCCATGAGGTCTCCAGTTCTAGTCTGGCTAAGGTTCGAGTCCTGGTGCGTTACCATATGCTATTGCTGTTGGCTATTGAGCCCCCACCATCCAGATATTGCAGGGAAGAGGGGGATCCTGCAAGGTTTTTCTTGGTAATAATTTCAAAAAAATAAACATAACCCTCAACCAGAAACTTGTTTAAGCATTGTAGAATCTGTCCTTGGCCTGAGTCATCTGATTCATGTTCGTAATTGAGTTCGGCAATGAAGAAATTTGGAAAAAAATCACCAGTGCAAAAAGATAAGATAAACTTCACCGTTAAGCCTGGCAAAGAATGTAAACATGTTAAAGAATCATACATTGTTAAAAAAAACTGTCGAATTAGATTTGCAGGGATTACCAAAATGCAGTCCTATCGTCCTTGGGGAAGGAAGGTTGACCTGTAATAGTAAACTGTGTCCCTAAATATAAAATTAGGCTGAGACACTGGCACTATATGACACTAAAAGCGTTTGAAGCAGGAAATCGATCCCTTAAAGCAGAAACTTTCCATATGGTTATAACGTTTTGATTTTATCCTTAAAAGATAAGACTGTCCTTAAAACGAAAAATTGACCTTTAAACACTAAGAAGTATCTCAAATGCAGAAATTAACCGAATGCCGATTGTTTCTGAAAGGGAAAATTGACAGAGAGCTAAGGAATTTTGTAACCAAAAGAGACATTTGACGCTGAACTCCAACATGTGTCGCTAAGAATAAAAAATTAACCCTATGCGACTTCAAAATATCCATTTTAGCGGGAAATGAACGAAAATTAATCCCGAGGTCTGTCGAACCAGAAAGTTAAACTCAAAATGAGGAATTTGTTCCTCAAAAACAACAAATCTCCCTCAGAAGTGTGAAATTTTTCGCTGGACGCAGTAAATTGACCTATTTTTAAAAAATTTGTCACCCAGAAAACATAAAAAAACCAGGCATAGCAGAAAATTTGCTGCTAATGAAGGCAACGAAGTTACATGCGAGAGAGTGCGATTCGGATCTCCAATTGTTCGTATCTCTGCAACATGTTCAGGCTTGGTTATTCTGAATTGGTGGAGTTTTTGGACTTAATAAGAGTCGAACCTTCGTGTTAACTATTGAAAGAGTTTCGAAGAAAGTAACTGGTAAAATGTGTATTTTTAGACAAAACACAGTAATTCTAATTCTAGAAAGACGGGACAGCGAAAAGCAGAGAGCATGGATGCAACATTCGGTAGAATTTAAATATAAGCCTTCTTGCGGCAACATTTTGGTTTGAAATCATTTTGGGTAGTTGATTTTTAAACGAGAAACCAAGAGACATGACAATGTTTATATTAATAACGTGACATTAAAGAAAAAATTAAGTGGGATAATATAAATATAAAAAATAAAGTGTATTTATATTGGAAAATTTAATTTAGATTATGGTTTAGTTAAATCAGCATAAATCTATTTTAAATCCAGATTTATCAAGTATAAAAAGCATCTAATTTTTTTGAGGTATAAATTTTTTACATATTAAGTGTTTTTGAGGTGTAAATTTTTTATACATTAAGAAAAAAATTTACATCCCATGAAATTTGATTTCCCTCATGTTGGTGCTTGGTGCTTGATTAGGGTTTAAGATGTGATATGAATTTGGATCCACATGAAGAATACATTTAGTGGTGGGTCGGTATGATTGGTAAATGGCTTTTCATGTTAAGGACGAGGCAAAGGAGAGGACGTAGTGTGTGCATCAAGCAATCACTCCATCGTTAATATTAATTCATTTTTTATGTTAGTCATGTGAATGTATATCATAGATAAATGAAGAAAAAAAAAAATAAGGAAATTGAACGCTTGGGAAAAGCTAAAGGGTTGGGGACGCTTGACCTTCCAGTTATACACCAAGCCAACCTTCCATCTATTTACCCTTTCTCCACCAAGAAAAGTGGGGCTTCGATTGAGATTGATGGAATGTTGCCCAAAAAATTTCACGAGAAGTTGATGCTACTCCAAAGAGCTTGTAACTGCAACATTGACAACAATAAAAAGAGTTGTGTGAAGCCTTTAATGTTGTTTTTCCCCTTTATGGGATTTCCAGGGTGAATTTGTTGTTCTTGTTAGTAGATGCTTCATTGTTGAGTTCTTTAAATATTCGTTGAAGTTTTTGCTTTGATGTTTTGATCACTCCAATAGCTAGTTTTGATCTATAGCAAACAATAAATTTGTTTTCCTCTTGAAATTAAGAATGCAACAGTTATATGATCTACTCTGTCCATCCATAACACTTAGAAGATCTGTGGTTGAGGTTTGATAATTGATGATTTTGTTTAGCGGAATTTGTATTCCTAAAGAGAGAGAAAATGGAATAGAGTTGTTGGCAACCTCTACTTTGCTCTATTTTGTTGATAATTCTTTAGCCCATTACCTATTAAATTCCCTGGGAGAATTTACTTATGTTGGAGCGAATTTACTCTTGTTGGGGAAATTTAAACGTGTTTAAGGCAAATTTAAATATGTTGGGGTGAATTTAGACTGTTCGAAGATGAATAAGATGTTTTATGGTCATATTAAATCATTGAAGATAAATAAAAACGTTTTTAGGTAAGTTAGTTGACTGGTGTTTCAATTAAATGGTTAACTGAGCTACAGCCCCACACAAGCAATGTGCCATTTGGAAGAATGAACAGAGAGAATATAAATGTTTTAAATTCCACATAGATCCGTCTTGGTGAGATTAACAAGCTATTAGCTTGTAGTTTATGGATCGTATGGTATCAGAGCCGATGTTCGAATACATATGGTGAGACTTGCATGGTTAATACCCGCAACGATTATAAAAGGAGTGGAGAGGAATTATTGCTATGCTTGGAAAGAAGTAGAGCATCAACAATGACAAGAGATTTTTATGAAGGAGAAGAAGAAGAGGACCCTGGGGTTAGATTGGATCGGTTAGAGCAAAGCTTAAGCACACTCACAAATGTGGTAGCACAACTATTGACATCAAAGAACATAGAGTCCACTTCAAAGCATGATGTTAGCACAGAGAATCAAAAGAAAGAAGAAGCAGATATGGAGTTATAGGGCAAAGTGGAGATGGATGCAAGAGTGTAGCAATAACAAGCCACAGGTACCTTTTCGTGTGGAGGCCAAAGTAGACATCAAACCCTATGTAGGTGAAGTGGATACCATCAAGTTGAATCAATGGCTACAACAGATGGAAGTGTACTTCAGTGTACATGAGGTCACTGGAAGACAAAGGATTGCATTTGCTTGCTTAAAGCTTGAAGGCCATGCTTTGGCCTGGTGGGAGATTGATGTAGTAGGTAGGGACATGGAGAATGAGCCACCAATGACTGACTGGGAAGTGATCAAATACATGATCAAGGCACAATTCTATCCAATTGGATATGAAGAGTAGTAGCAAATCGGGTGGCACTGCTTTGGGCAAAAACAAGGACAATCCATGCAAGAGTTCACTACTAAGTTCATTAAGAGAGTTACTCAACTTGGAGTATCTTTGAAGAGTCCATAGATGTTGATTAAATACCTAGGTGCATTGCTACCCCAAATTCAACATCAATTAATGTTGTTTCAACCTAATACAATTGATGAAGCTAGTCTCCAAGCATAATATCTCGAGGGGTTCAATGGGAAGCAACAACTTGTTACACACAAGAAGGTAGAATCTCATGAACAAAAGAAAGGAAAATGAAAGAAGATTGCAACAACGAGATAGGAGACCAACCCCTCTCCCAAACAATGTAAGGCTTGTGAAAAGACTAGTTATACATAGGAGAATTGTTGGAAAATACATCCCAAGAAGGTGGACAACACCTTCGACTTGGACGGAAAGGTGAGATGCACTACTCTAACAAGGGAAATAGCCATGGTTGATTGCAATAAGGAAGACAAGAAGATGACATAGTTATTCAATATCAAAATCCACATGAAACAAAGTACAGTGGATTGCTTGTTTGATCCGGGATCCCAATCTAACTTGATCTCTGCACAATTTGTTGAGAAGCTTGGCCTAGAAACCGAATACTATCCATGGCCATATCCCCTAGGTTGGGTGAGACAAGATGTGGAGATGAAGGTAAACAAGCAATGCAGGTTTAAATTTTCCATCAACCATAACTTTGTGGATGAGGTAGTTGCAGATGTGGTTCCTTTGGATGTTTGTGGGGTCATCTTGGGAGGCCCATACCTGTATGTGAGAGATGCCAACTTCAAAAGGACAGCAAACCAGTAAATGCTTGTCAAGGATGGGAAAGCATACACTATCAATGCACACAGGGACAAAACCAAACTCACTCTAATCAGTGCTCATCAGGCTAGGAGAATAATAAGTAGCACAAACAAATTTGTTCTATTGTTCCTCGGAGAAGGGAAGAATCAAGGAAAAGGAAATGAGGTAGACTGGAAGCATCTTTGAAGGGATGCAAGGGCAAGCAACATCAACAACTTCAACCATTGATTCAAGCCTACAAGGATGTGTTTGAGGAGCCTAAGGGACTTCCACCCAAACGAGATGTGGAGCATGAAATCCAATTGTTGCTAGAATCATCTTCGCCCAATATGGGACTGTATAGGCAATCGATCATTGAAGCAAATGAAGTGAAGAAGCAGTTGCAACAGTTATTGGAGCAAGGAGTAATCAAACCTAGCACATCGCCATGTGGATCACGCATCGTCATAAGGCCAAAGAAATATGGGAGCTGGAGAATGTGCATTGACTATCAAGCTCTAAACAAGATTGCCATCAAGAATAGATATCCCTTACCAAGGATCGGTGACTTGTTGGATCCGTTGCATCAAGCCAAGTTCTTCGTTTTTACACCTCTTAATCTTAGCCAAAAGAAAGAACCAAGTGAACTTGCTATCGCTTTTCATATATCCCACCTAAAAAATAGGTTACCTCACATAGACCCCTTTAAACAAAGTTGGTCCTAAAGTCTAGATATCATAAAGTGGGGATCAAAGATGGATATGTATGGAAGACGACATTCAAAACAATGCAAGGTTTGTATGAATGGTTCGTGATGTCTTTTAGTTTATGCAATGCACCTACAACTTTCTTGAGATCAATGAATGATGTGATATGCCCCTTTGTTGATTCATTTGTAATAGTATATCTAGATGACATACTAATCTCCAACAACGCCTGGAAATAACACCTTTCGCATGTGACACATGTATTGGAAACCTCAATGAAGAACCAATTGATTACCAACCTCAATAAATGTGAGTTATTGGAAACCTTGAAGAAGAACCAATTGATTACCAACCTCAATAAATGTGGGTTTGGAAAGGAGACATTGGTCTACTTGGGCCATATGATTGGTGGAGGAGAGCTAAGAGTAGACCTGAAGAAGATTGCAGCCATCAATCAATGGTCTACACCAACGAGTTTGACTGAGGTCAGAAGCTTCATGGGAGCATCCCAGTACTTAAGGAAATTCATTGCCAATTTATCCATGGTTGCAGCACCTTTGCACTTCATGACTGCCAAAGGGAATAGCTTCCATTGAATACATCCATAGCAGAAGGCATTTGAAGACCTAAAGAGAAGGATAAGTAACTCTCCAGTGTTGGCCATGCCCAAATTGTAGCAACTATTTGAATTGGAGACTAGTGCCAGTGGTTATGCATTGGGAGCAATGCTTATGCAAGGGGGGGACTTGTATGCTACCATTCTAAGTTGCTTCATGGAGCAATGTTGGCTTACCCCACCTATGATAAAGAACTATTCACAATTGTTCAAGCAATAAAGAAATCGAAGCACTACCTCTTGGGAAAGGAGACCATAATCCACACAGATTACCAACCATTACAATACCTGCAAATCCAAAACAAGATGCAACAAGTAAGGCATTACAAGTGGTTGGGATTCTTACAACAATTCCACCTATTGGTTAAGTATAAGAAAGGAATCACAAATAAACTTGTGAACATGCTCTCATGACCACTAATGACAAAGATTGCAGTAGTAAGTGTGATTACACAGCTTGAGCCATTCACATATGATCTTCTTAATGAGGACTATGGAGAAGATGAAGATTTTGGAGGTAACTACAGGAAATTGAAGAGGAAATTAGTCGCATCCATTAAAGGTAATGCATTCCACCTCCAATAAAGACTATTATCCAAGTTAGATAAGCTATGCATTCCCCAAGACAAAAGGATTTCGCTACAAAAGGAAGCCCACACCTCAAAGGTTGTTGGATATTTTGGAGTATAAAATACAGTGGCAAATTTAAAGAGGTATGTGTACTGGCCAAAGATGCAGGGGCAAGTGGCAAAAATCTGTTATAGGATGTGTGTTGTGCAACACTAACAAGCCAAGCAATCGGAAGATTGGACTATATATGCTACTACTAGTACCAAGCAAGCCTTGGGAGAGCATCTCCATGGACTTTGTTGGAGGATTTCCCATGTCATGAAGAGGCCATGACTATCTGTTTGTTGTGGTTGACTGCTTCAACAAGATGTGTGTATTGATACCATGCAAGAAGACCATATCTAGACGAGAGACAATTGATTTTCAGTCATGTTTAGGTTCATTTTGGCTTGCCTAGCTCTGTCATCTCTAACCGAGATAGTAGGCTCTTAGGCAATTTTTGGACATCCCTTTGGGAGAGAATGGATACCAAGTTAAAGTATTCCACTGCATTCCATCCATAGACTGATGGACAAACCGAGGTTGTTAACCGAACATTGTTACAACTACCAAGAGGATATAATAGCGAGTATCCCAAGACATGGGATGAATAGTTGGTCTGCATTCAACATTCCCACAACCATCCATTACATTCTTCCACCAACAATTCTCCTTTTGAAACTGTTGGAGTATCGGTACAACCGCATGGT
>NWUY0300036389.1:46799-61020 GCA_004151065.3 Larix sibirica | reverse complement strand
ATTTGCAGGTTTTGGTGTAATGGAAAACCTTACAGAAACCTCCTTTAGATACCCATCGCCTTCATTATTTGATATGGCATATGGGAAACAAAAGGATGAGGTTGGGCCACAAAGAGATGAGAAGAGGGAAAACATATTCATGGACAAGATCAAGAAGATACATTTAAAGGTTTAGGAGCAGCTTGAAAGAAACCAACAATGGTACAAACCAAGGCATGATGAGCACTGAGAAGATCATCAATTATGTGTTGGAGACAAGGTGTAGCTTCATCTAGGTAAGGAAAGGCTACAAGAACCAACAAAGAAGCTTGAGCCTCTAAGGTATGGAGCATTCATCATTGTTGAACAAGTGAATGAGAATGCATTTAGATTGAGGCTCCCACCATAAATGTAGATGGGTTCAGTGGTGAACGTAGAATATTTGAAGTTGTTCAAGCCATCCATGTTGGATGGAGATGGGGATCAACAGATTCTTCCTCATGTTGAAGACCTAGCACCATATGTATTGACAAGATTGAAAGAGGACACAGTACTGCAACATAAGGAGCAGGTAACCCGAAGAGGACGACGAGAACTATGGAAAATTGGTCTAAAAGTACAGACTGCAATGAGGGCAAAATGGTATGAGAGGAACCAGATTGAAAGCAAGTTCCCCCATCTCTCTTTGGAAGCTTTTGAAGACCAAAAGCCTCCCAATGGGGAGGTGTGATTTGAATTTGTATCCAAATGAATAATGGATTCATTATTGGCTCGATATGATTGGTAAATGGTTGCTCGTGGTTAAGGAGCAGGCAGAGGACATAGTGGAGTTAGAAGTGCCCCACGTCACCACTAGCGTAGTCTGCCTGCATCAAGCAATCACTCCATCGATAATATCAATGTAAAAAAAGAAATGTTTATTTCATGCTTTTTTTATGCAAGTCACGTGAATGTATCTCATAGATAAATGAAGAAAAAAAAGGAAATTGAACGCTTGGGGGAAGCTGGAGGGTTGGGGACGCTTGACCTTCTAGCTATACACCAAGCCAACCATCCATCCATTTACCCTTTCTCCAGCAAGAGAAGGGGGACTTTGATATTGATGGAATGCTACCCAACAAATTTCATGGGAAGCTGATGTTACTTTGGAGAGCTTGTAATTGCACCATTGCCAACAATAAAAAGAGTTGTGTGAAGCCTTGGATGCTAGTTTCCCCCTTTATGGGGTTTCTAGGGTAAATTTGTTGTTCTTGTTGGTAGATGCTTCACTATTGATTTTTTAAATATTGGTTGAAGTTTTTGCTTTGATGTTTCAATCACTCCTATAAGTAGTTTTGATCTGTAGCAAACAAGAAATTCATTTTCCTCTTGAAATTAAGAATGCAACAACCATATAATCCACTTTGTCCATCCATGATCACTTAGAAGATCTGTGGTTGAGGTTTCATAGCCATTGCTATGGTTTAGCGACATTTATATTCATGAAGAGAGAGAAAATGGAATAGAGTCATTAGTAGCATCTATTATACTTTATTTTGTTGATGATTCTTTAGTCCATTAACTGATAATTCTCTGGGAGAATTTACTTATGCTGGGGCGAATTTACTCTTGTTGGGGAAAATTTAAACATGTTTAAGGTGAATTTAAATATGTCGGGGCAAATTTAAATATGTTGAGACAAATTTAGACTGTTGGAAGATGAATAAGACATTTATGGTCATATAAAACCATTGAAGATCAATAAAAACGTTTTTTAGGTAAGCTAGCTAACTAGTGTTTCAATTAAATGGTTTATTGAGCTATAGCCCCACACAAACAGTGTGCCATTTGGAAGAATGAACAGGAGAAAATAAATGTTTTAAATTCCACATATATCCTTGTTGGTGAGACTAACAAGTTATGAGCCTGCAGTTTATGGATCAAGATGAATCTATGCTTGTATCTTAAACATCTCCCCCATACTGAGATATAAAGCACCTCGTTACTCTCAATGCAATTAAAAATTTGGTTAAACAAGTTATAATCCTTTGAATTTTCTTGTAACAAAACTTAAAAAAAAATATAAATATACAATAATAATAATAACAAATATTAATTTCATAACAATATTTAAGTACGAGAAGCTTCTTTACCAATTAAGATTTTTTAAACTCTATATTTATCAAGCATTAGGATGAATCAAATTCTTAGAAATACAAAATATTGTGAAATAATTTGATAAAAAGGTTTGTATTTTCATGGATTTGGTCATTTTTGTGTTTGATAGATATATGTTAGAATGAGGGGTGGCAGGCGCAAGGGGTTATTTATAACCCCAGGGGACAAATTGAATTATCTTACACTTGGAGATTGGGAGAGTCATCCAATGATCAAGTTGTAATTCTTACCCTATTTCAATGCCTTGCACTATTAAACAACGTGCAGGTCAAAAAATTTGTGGTAATTGGAGATTCCTCAGTGACCATCCAACAAATGAGGAAGATATCCTTGACAAGAACTTTGCGTTTATCTATATTAATAGATAGAATGCATAGGATAGCCCTCTATTTGAATCACATATCCTTCTATTGTGTCTTTTGTCATTTACCAAGAAGCGGATGATATGGGAACTAAAGGAACCCTCGTGAATCAAGGTCAATTAAGCAAAAATTAGGGCGACTTGATGATTCATTATCTCTCATGGATTATACAAATTGAAACATTAGACTCATCACCCACTATGAATCAATGAACAAGTGTCAAAGAAATTCAAAATCCATGCATTGGGTATTAACTATCCCCATACTCATGCTTAACTCTGTCATGCTCAAGCCCTTAATGGTGTTCAATCTCATCTTGTACACCAATGGTGGGATAATGGTTTTGGTTTGATTAAAGTTCACTCCCATGTTTTGAAGAGGTGGTGAGACTTGGTTGACATCCCATATGGCAGTGGAGTACCAAAAGAGGTGTAGAGGAGGGATTGACTGTAACATTGCTTAATTTTTTTGATTAATGCAAAGCCAAGCTCGTTAATTATGAGATTCACATACTACTCTCACCGACTTGGCAAGTAACTTGCATACCCAGGATAAGAAAATTAAGTCCAAAATATTGAACTTAGAGGCAAGGTTGGACCAACAAACTGTTCAGATTGAGAAGTCGGTTTTAAAGCACAATGTGCTTGCTCATATTATCCCAAACTCTACTAAGAGCTCTAACACTTCAATGGCTTCTCCAAGGGAAATTCAGTACAAGGACAAAACCTTGTAGCAGAGGTTTTTATGGAACCTCCCTGAAAAAATTATCCATTTTCCTTTTACAACGTAGGTTGCCAGTGGAGGCAGGCGACCCCAGAGGTTTTTATGAAATTTTTTACATCAATGCACCTAAATTGTCACAATGCATCGGTGCTCACAAACATAACATATCAATGCTAAACCAATAAGGCACATTGATAACTGTTATTATTATAAAATGATAAAATATCATTTTTTAATTAAAAAAATGCATATCGATGCTCCACACTAAATTAAGAACATTGGTGCGCATGTAAAGGATGCATTGTATTAGGTTAGAACAATTGTTTATTCAATATAGAAAAAAAACAAAAATTTACCGATGCACTTAAAAAAACAAACTACACTAATGTGTATACAATATCGATCCATCGAAAAACATTCACAGTGTACTTAATAGTACTACGGCCTTGAGTTTTTTTAACATATAGACAAAAATCCAATTGGTGCGTTATGATATACATAATGCACCACATGTTCAAGCCTTTTGCTTGCCCAATATAGATTTTTATATTTAAAAAAAAATACATATCAGTGCGTTCCATTACACCATAAGGCATCGATGTGTCTTACTGTCATTGGACACACCACGATAAGGTAAAATAAAAAATAAAAAATACCAAACCAAATTTCACTATCACATTTCCCTTCGTGCTTCCAACCACTCACACAAGCATCGGTGCTTACCCTCCCTATACAGTCACCCCTTTTGCAATGTTGCTTCCTCAGTTCGATAGCTTCGTTCGTCAATTCGATTCATTTTCAAATATTGAAAAACAATGCACATTTTAATTTTTTCTCTACATGGAAACCATTCATCCTTCATTGCCAAGAGACTAGGTAAAGTGTTTGTTACCTCTTTATCTTAAATTTCATTCGATTAAAATTTACAATTGGGCTTAAATTTGGCCTTATTTTACATTTTTTTTAAAAGCGCGGTGCGCTTCATGGGTTTAGCTCGCATTGGACTTGAAGATACATCGTTTTAATTGACAGGAAGAACCATGAGCGGTGCATCTAGTGGGACACCTCGTTACTAGTGCGTTATAAAACACAACACACCAGACTTGGTGCACATTATTTATTAAAGAAAACACACATCTTTTGTTTTAGTCCATACAATTATAAAGTTTCAAATTTTATATTAAAGAAGTAGCATATCGGCCGGTTTCATGATTACATTAGCATCGATGACCAAATAACATTGGGCACCGTGAAAATGGTGGCAATGCTTCTTTTATGATATAGTGCACCAGAGCTAGTGCATGTTATCTATTAAAGAAAACATGCATTGCATGTTATCTATTAAAGAAAACATGCATTGCATGTTTTAGCTTATACAATTACAGAGTTTAAAATTTTATATTAAAAAAATTAGCATATCGATGCGTCACGATTGCATTAACATCAATGTGCTAAGTAACATGGAGCACTGTGAAAACGATGGTACTTGTTTTCGAATATAGTGCATGGCACTGGTGCACATTATCTATCAAAGAAAACACACACAACATGTTTCAGTCTATACATAGACAACTTTTTTTAATTTTATATTAAAAAAAAATAGCATATCAGCGTGTTTCACGACTAAATTAACATCAATACACCAAATAACATGGAGCACCATGAAAAATGAGGTACTTGTTTTATGATATAGCACATCGGACATGGTGCACATTATCTATAAAAAGCGCATTGATTATTTTACCACATTATTTTTGCAAATAGAAATTAATGTCAATTTTTTATAAATACAAAATGGTTATATATGTGTGTGTTTTATCATTTCAATTTGTTTTATCTATATATATACCTAAAAAGAATTATATGTGAATCAAAGACGATGACGATGAGCGCAGTAGTAGCAGGTTGTCATATACAACTTTATACATGTTGGGTGGCCTCTTCACCCTGAACTATAGAATATAATAGAAATGACAAAAGGGAACGTATTCCAATAAGAAAGGTGGTGTCTAATGACACCATTACAACACTGAAGCACGACACATTGTAATTAGAACATTGCAATGCATTCTTGATAAGAAAAGACATCTCAAAAATCATACTTGACACAACCCATATGGTCGTCCTTTTATAATCTCCAGACCTAACAAACTCCCTTGAAGTGAGGAAGATCTGGTACACAAATAGGGGTTGTTGCTCCTAACCGTTTCCACAAAATCCACAACGTTCCAAAGTCTAGTTAGTTGTTGTAGTCGAGCTAACCATGGCCTCGTTGACTATTGAGTCGAGTCTTCGATTCTCTTAGTCAGTCATTTAATCGTCAACTTAGTCGATCCTCTAGTCGACTGCTCCGCGAGCCAATTGATTGTCTTTAGAAGATCCAGAGGTGTGATGAACCTTCAATACCTTAGGTTCCAACACCCCCCATCAACACAANTAACAAGTGGAATCCATCCAAGCACTAAGGAAGGCCCACTAAATCATGAATTAGGCTCAATAATACCAACATAGGCTAAAATAACAAAACAAATAGGAAACAAAGAGTGTTGTTAGGGAGAGACTAAACTCCTAGTCCCCAACCCACTCACATGCGGAATCCGTGACCTCCCATACTCTTTTAGTGGTCCCCATTGTGCCAGTTGTTCTTATTAATTAATTATTTTCAAAATAATAATAATAATGTCTCTTGGTCCTTAAAGACACTTATCTCGGCACCTAGTGCCACACTAATAAACAATTATAATTACATATGTTTGGGGCTTAACACACGGGGTATTACATGAATGCAGATTGGTTGTGAGCAAATGATGTTAGATTACTAAGTTAACCTTCATGAAATTCCAAACTATATGCCAGTACAATCATTCTTATGAGATACTTGGGCGACACCTTATTCATTGCCTGAATATTGAATACGCCAATTCTCATGAGGTTATTGTTGGTCCCGTATTTTGGGCTTAGGGTCTAAAACTATGCCAACAAATGGTTATGTTGTCGGGATAGAAAAGAGTTAGGTCTTTCATGTAGAGATGAGAACATGGCATGGAATCCATCAAGGAAGGAGAGACAAGATTGGTTATCTCGAAAAGAGGAGGAGTTCGTGCAACAAGAAACCAGGAACCTGTGAATTAACCCCCAAAGATGGAAGCAAAGGTACCTTTTCTCTGATTTACATGAAGCTTATTTGACTTTCCATGTTTTTTAAATGAGTGGATAAAAAGATAGATAGAAATAAACCCTACATGGTGAGGTTATGAACCTATATTATGGGATTAATAAATGGTTTCTAGACTAAAAACCCTAGATAATAAGTGGATGAGGGTTGTTTATTTTTGGTTTTAAAGGGTGAAAGAAGGATACATAGTGGAATTTGATATCGAATACAATGAGTCATTTAGTTATGTATAAATAAAGTTTGAATTTGTCCCTAAAGGTAGGTTGCTGACAGATATTCCCCTTTGCATTAAAATGTTATTAGTTGAAAAAGGATTTATGTGCATGGAACCCAATAGAATGGAAGCATAAAACTCTCTTGTCGAGGCAGGGGCAGGGGAAGGAAAGGTTAGGGTGATGAGATAGAGAGGCTACTAAGGATGGATCTTGAGAAGCATAAAATAAAAATAGTAGAAAGGCATGCAAAGAGAAGAAATACACTAAAGGAAGCAAAGTGGAAGGGAAGAATGGAGAGATTGAGGAAGAAGGGTCGAGGCATTGCAAATATGATTTCTTGAACTAGTCTTAGTAGAGAGGAAGGTGTTACACTAAGAAAATAAGTGCATCGGAAGGGAGCATAGAAGATTAGGAAAGGTTAACAAAGAGGCGAGGCATATGAGAAGGCACATCAGAAAGGGATGTGGAAGGTGTAGATCATGGAGAAGGGGAAGGTTGTGTCGAAACCTATCGGATAATTTATGATTCTCATGGCTTAGATGCAAACAATAGAAATTCTAGATGTAGTAGAGATGATTACATCATGACAAAAGGAGAGCAAGATGAAGAGGAGGATTCCTTGAAATAATGGAACTGTTTAACCATAAGAATATTGAGGAATCATATGAGTCCATTAAAAAATAAAATGGTGAAGTCACATGGTATAACCCTATTTTCAAACCATGCCCCCCCCACACACCTTAGAAACATATAATTTAGTTGAATAAGAAGTTACCGATATTTTTCAACAAATATTAGAAGGAGCAAGATTACTAAGTAGGAGAATAATACTTGTAAGAAGGTTGGATATGGAAGGATCGATAAATGAATAGACACTTAGACTTCCAATATTCCATGGGATTGGGAGGGATGAAACTGAATAACATGAGTTCACATGTGAGGCAATTTGGACTGTAAAACAAGTGATAAACGAAGCTAATAAAATAACACAGTTGGTGACTACATTTAGAGACCACATTGTGTTGACATGGTATATGAAATATAATTCTACTACACATGCAGGACACACCATGACTTTGGAAAACATAAAAACAGATACATTGAAAAAAATTAAGAAACCTAAGTCAGAGTCACAATGTATTATAGAGATTAAAGAGATTAAACAGTAGGTATGCGAGACAGTATGGCACTACGACCAAAGATTCAAGATTTTACTAGGCAAATTAACTTTTCAGATCCATGATGTATAACACAAAGAGTTGTTCATTACAGGAATCCTTCCATATATTTGGTTCCCCCTTACCCAACAGAAGGTAATGACATTGTTTCTAGCATTCGATACCACCATGTAACTTGAGGCCACACCTAGAGGTGAGACTTCAGTATGGATGATGCAAGTACAATCTAAGCTTGCCACCTTGATGATGAAATTGCAGGAAATGACTAAAGGAAAATCAATGCATGAAAATGTGTGGTACAACCTTTTCCACATGGAAGGGAACCACCAAAATGAGTGCTCTATGCTTATAAACTATACGACGAGGTACACCGAACTCATTCCCTGTGGGGCCTCAAGAGAAATGGTGTGAGATCTGTAGAAAATAGGGCCATGTACCTCTATGTTTCACAACACTAGATAAGTACCAAAATACCACAGACACACCCCTTGGAAAATTATGTAAGTTAGTAGGACATGATGTGAATAGATGTCGTGCACTATATTTGACAAAGGAGCACACTATAGATTCCTATTGTGTACAATGTGTAGAAGATAATACAGGTGGAGGAAGAGGGGGTTGGTTTTGAGGTGGATGTAGAGGTAGAGGTTAAGGATATGGTGGAGGAGGGAGGAAACCCATATATTTTAGCTTTGGAGAGACCAGCCACTTGGTGTGGTTTTGTACCAAACCCCATGCACTCTCTAGGTACTATCATAGTGTGAATCATGCAATAGAGGATTTCCTTAAAATTTTAGCAAAGTGGGAAGAGAGAAGGGGACAGTATAACATGGTGACAACTGATTCGTGCGAGGAACAATGGTTGAAGGGACCTTTGCATGTACATGTGGTGACTAGAGGAGACATGAGAAATGGAGAAGACAAAGACCGAAGAGAATGTGTGGAACCACCTCTCATAGAAAATATAAGGATAGAATTGAAAGCACTACCAAATTTTGGTGTTGCACAATAGTGGAAGTTCCTGCGCGATGCACATAAGGTGGTGAAGGATCCAACATTGTGCACAAAATATTTATAGTGCAATGACTACCATTAGGAGAACTCAAGGAATCATGTAAGTGAATTTTTACATTGTTGCATCAAATTATTAAATGATCCCATGATTACCAAGATGCTAACAAAGGTGATGATGAGGTTAATGGAAATAAGTGAGATGGAGGTTCCCATTTATGCCCCGCTACCAGAGAGAAGTGTGCATCATTTTAGTAAAAGGAAAAGGATGGGAAAATCGTTTAAGATGATAACACCTTGGATATGTAGCATACTTGATTTGAAAACCATGCTTATTTACATATACACATGAGTATGCCTGCCTTAGGGAATATTTTTTATCTGCTACTTTGATATGTGTTACATGTACCTTCCAGACCAATGTCCAGGGAACTCAACTTGATCCCACCTGGAATATTTCTCCATATTTTATAATGTATTTCAGACATCAACTTCTCTTTTGACCTCATACATTAGAGGGAATATGTTATACTTATATTTCCCACCATAGGACTTGTAAGGATATTATTAGATGTTATGAGGGTGAAATTACATAATTGAGAAATAATTATTCCACAAGGAAATAATTATGAAATAGGAATTATTTCATAATTGAGAAGAAAGTTCATAGTGAGTTGGAAAATGCTCATAATTGAGCATGGAACTTGTGCATTAGTTGTAATTGCATAGTTCTCATACAATCAAGCATGTCTATGACTTGTATTCACTGAATTCGCATGCCATGAATCCTATATCCAAGATCTTGTAAATTACTATAAGAGGCCAAATGAAGAGGAGTGGAGAGTCACTTTTTTAGTATCCTCATGTTGGAAAAAAATTCTTGATACCCTGATTTTTTATGTCCCCCCCCCTCCTCAGAAACTCCTATTTCATATGTAATTTTGTTCTCTCTTGAATAGATAATTTCATATCCATAGTTTATATATCCACATTGTTCAACGTGAATATCAAAGGTAGGGAAGGTGAGGCATTAATGGCTCAGGTATAGAGTGAACTTGTCTATGGTTTCAGAAGTTGTAGCTTCAACAAGACCAGGTAATGCATTGTTGGGGAACCTATTCACATGAACTATAGAACATAAAAGAAAACATGGAAAAAGGGAACAATATTGCAATATAAGAAGGGTGGTGTCTAAAGACACCATTATATCACTTAAGCACAACCCATTGTGATCAGAAGATGAAAATGCATATCGAAGATATATGAAAGACATATCAAGAATCATAAATAAAACAAAACATAGGGTCATTTATTTATAGCCTCTAGATATAATGAACTCCCTTGATGTGAGGAATATTTGGTACACAAATAGAGTTTGTTGGTCCTAAAGTTTTCCACAACATCCCAAAGTCTAGTTGGATGCTCTAGTCAAGCCGACCATGGTATTGTAAACCATCGAGTCATCATCTTAGTCAAACCTTCGACTCTCCCAGTTGATCCTCTAGCCGATTGCTTTGATAATTGACTGTATTCTATCGACTAACTATCTCTAGAAGATCTAGGAGTGTGATGAACCTACATAACCTTACGTTCCAACACCCCCCCCATCAGCAAAATCCTCTGGTGATTCAAGAGATGAAATTACTTTCTTTAAACACACCCCCATAATTGTACTATTCTGAATCCCAATCATAGCCATAATTTTCACAAACTTAGCTTCTAGTAATGGATTTGTAAAGATATCAACAATCTGATCATATGTCCTACAATAAACAAGTGAGACAACATTTACCTACACCAACTATCTTAAATAATGAACATGAATTTCTATGTGCTTCATCTTATTGTGAGCAACATGATTATTAGAAAATTGTATTGTACTCTAATTACCGGAGTGAATAACAGTCGAGGCCTCAACAAGAAACCAAGATCTTCTAGAGGCTGATGAATCTGAATTGCCTTTGTACTTGCATTGATAGCACCACGATACTCTGCTTTTGTAGTCAAAAGAGATACTACCTTTTGTTTCTTACAGGACCAGACCAAGGGTCCAGAACTTAGTCAAAACATATACCCAGAAGTAGACTTACGATCGTCAATGTCACCTCCCTAGTCAGAATCAGTAAACTTGACTAGCAGTTATGTACTGTGACAATACTTAATACCATACTGATAAGTTCCCTCAATATTGTGAACAATTCTCTTTGCAGCTTTCTAGTGGCTTTCTTAAGGATCCTGCATGAACTAGGAGACCACACAAACAACAAATGAGAGATTTGATAAACCATGAGACAGATAAATCAGGATACTGACCAATTGTCGATAAAGAGTGGCATCGGCTCATGGAGAATCACAATCTTTTGACAACTTCACTACTAACTGATAAGGTGTAGCACAAGACTTATAATCATCCATCTTGAATCATTTCAAAAGTTCCAATGCATATTTAGGTTGAGAAAGAAAGATACCATCATCCATTTGCAAAATTTGAATGCCAACAAAGAAATGCAACAACCCAAGGTCATCCATTTCAAAGGTATCTACAAGTTGTTTCTTCATACCCAAAATCAAATTGTTATTATTCCCAACCATGATCAAATNCATCAACATACAATGCCACAATCAAAGTATCACCATGAACATGTAATACATAAATATTGTGATCAAATTCACAACATTTGAAGCCAAGATTAACAAAGAAATGATTGATCTTATCAAACCAAGCACGAGGTCCTTGTCAAACCATACAGTGACTTCTTGAGTCGACAAACAAAACCAAAATCTGTCACAAAACCAGGAGGCTTATCCATATAGATTTATTCATTCAAAACTCCATGAAGAAAATCACTTTTAACATCTAATTGATGAAGCTCCCATCTAAAACGAGCAGTAAGGGACATAATTAGTTGAAAAGAGTTCATTTTTGCAATAAGGGAAAAGGTTTCAGTGTAGTCGATGCCTTCTTGCTGAGAGAATCCCTTGGAGACCAAATGAGCCTTATGGCGTTCAACAACGCCGTTGGAAGTAAAGTTGGTCTTATAGACCCATCAACACTTCACAACATTCTTTCCTTGCGGTTAAGGAACTAGTTCCCATGTTTGATTCTTCTTCAAGGAATCAATTTCAACAGGCGTAGCATTTTCCCATTCAAGTATGCCACGAGCATCAACATAAGTGTCAGGATCATAAGTTTCAAGAACTCGTGCCATCAAAGCAACACTTCCATGTTGTTTCTAACTATGGGTTTTCCAACCAATACTAACATCCCCAACATTCGATCCAGTAGCTTCAATCGTTTTAGCATCCCACTGAGGTAGATAAGTTGGTGATGATTTAGGTCGATAATCATTAGTCGGTGTGTTGACGTCAATCAGTGACTTGACATTTGCAAACACGGTAGACCTATTGCTAGTCGACTCAGGAGGAGAATTCCTCGGTCCGATCAAAACTCCGTATACGAGTATAATTGATCCAAACTCTTCAAGAATGTCAAATGGGTCACTGTTCAACAAACCAAAGGATGAATTCAATAGCTTATTACCTTAAATATTTTCATCAAAGATCGCATTTCTACTTAATATGATATGTTGTTTGACAGGGCTAAACACTCTATAGGCTTTCAACTCATTAGAGTATCCCATCATGATGCAAGCATGACTCTTTGCATCCAATTTCTTCACATTGTTATCACTGATATGTGCCCAAGCAACACATCCAAAGGTTCTTAGGTGGCCGACAGAGGGTTTACTTCCATTCCACTTCTTGACTGGAGTCACGTCAATGACATCTCTAGTCAGAACTAGGTTCAAGAGATAATTTGAACAATAAACAGCTTCTTCCCAAAACTTAGTCAGAAGATATTTGGTCTGCAGTAGGCACCTAGCCATTTCTACCAAATTCTGATTCCTCCTCTCTACGACTCCATTCTACTTAGGGGTGTGAGAGAGATATCTATTCCAAGAAATACCATTCTGCAAGAGATAATCTTCAAATTGTAGACTCAAATATTCACCATCGTTGTTTGATCTCAAACATTTGATGGGTCGACCACATTGCTTCTCAACTAGTGTTCTAATTCCTTTAATATTTCAAAGGCTTGACTCTTATTCTTTAGGAAATATACCCTTGTAAATTTAGAGAAATCATCAATGAAGGTCAAAATATACTTCGCACCTGCGAATGAAGGTTTGTTCATGAAACAAAGATCACTGTGAATAAGCTCTAGTTGGTTATGTGCACACCGTGCTTTCCCTAAATCAAAGGGAGATTGATGATGCTTCCCAAGCATACGTCCTCTACAAACTACTTCAGGTGGAGCGGTCTTTGGGAGACCAATAACCATGTTATGAGTTACCATCATCTTCAAACTTCCAAAATTCAGATGTTTAAGTCGTTCATGCCAATTTCGACTTTTGTCGTCAGTTTGAGTGATGAGTGTAGTTGGTCCAGTCGGTGTAGTTGTTGCAGTCGATGTAGTTAGTTTGGGAGAGTCACAAAAGCTATAAAGTTTGTCTTTGGGATCCGAATACTTTGAAGCAACAGTTTCTCCCCCAAGCCTCATTACCTTTACGATAAAGCAATTTGACAAAGACTCAACAGTATTTTCAGTCTTTGTAAGTTGAGCAACCGACAAAAAAATTGTGATCAAGTTAGACACATGATAGGAATTAGATATTCAACCATTCTGATACTGAACATCACCACTCAAAGCAATTGTCAGAGCATAATCATTAGCAACATAAATATTCTCTTCAGGATCTCCACTTAAGGACGAGAACAAAGAAGCATCATTTTCCATATAATGAGTACATCCATAGTAGACTATCCATTATGTTCGAGTGGTATGAGCATGTAATTCCTGGGAAGTGTTGACACATAAGGTATACTTTTAAGGAGGTAAATTGGTCAATTGTCTAATTGATGCACTATCTTCAAGGTGCTTGACCTTTCCTTCTAAGTACTTCAACTTCTTTCAACAATTCTTCTTGACATGTCCCACTTTTCCACAATATCGATAGGTATTCTTCTTCTAATACTTCTTTGTCAACAATGAATCTTCAGTCTTCCCTTTGGTAGGTTGGTCGATACATTCTGTTCAGTGATCCTATCGACCGCGTTCTTTAAGGTTTCACTTTATCTTGCTTTACTTATGTTGGTCCTTAATCAGCAAATCGCATAAAGTATCAAAGATAAAATCCTTACTGTCTTGCTTGCTAGACATCCAACTGACACAAAAGGAAGAGCAAAAGACATCATAGGGTGTCCTCAAATTCATCAAGAACAATCCAATGAGTTGTCCATCCTTCTTCAGAAAACTCTCGCCACATTCGCCTAATTTTAACTGTAGCTCCTTGATGTGAGCTAGATAGTTGTTAAAGGTTGTTACACAGTGGTAGTTGAAGATCAGAAGGAGATTGCGTT
>NWUY0300036389.1:19506-35632 GCA_004151065.3 Larix sibirica | reverse complement strand
GCCCCATCCCAGTTGTTGATTCCCCTAGTACAAAAAAAAAGAATATCCAACAATACAAGATTGGGAGATCTTACAAAGCTAAGCAAATACCTATCTATCTACAATAGAACAAAAGGCCTTTAATGCTTCCATACACTCATTCACAACAAATAATTTGGTTAGCCGACCTAATAAGCAAATTCTACATGCCTCGAACTTATGAACGACAGATAATATTGCCAAGCAACTTATCCATGTTGAACCTATAAGTGATAATGATCACCATTTAGAACATACAATATTGATATGATGCAAACAATGAGTAAATTTGACATGCAATTTATGGATGCAGGTAGGTATCGTAAATGGATCACTAGGAAAGGTGGTACAAATTACAAGCACATGTGGATAAGGGCCTCCTAACTTGCTTACATATGTTGTTGTGGAGTTCAATATATACATAAATCCATCATGGGACACCCAAACCAAATAGAGTAATGTCCCAATTCCACTCATAAAGTGTGGCAATGACAAACAAATCCCACTCAATATGGCATGGACTTTGATTATCCATAAATAAAAAGGAATGGCACTAAAGAAGGCAACCATTAACATCGACAACTATGAATGAAAATGTTTAACCTTCACAATAATCTCACGTGTCACCTCATTATCAGGTCTACGAATATCACCTGCCTTCTCATTCAAATTTTATGCAAAATGAAAGATAATGCACATTTCTCACTGGAAAAAGAAAGATGAAACACATTTACAGTCTTTGTCACTTTGACACATTATAACTCTTCCATTTGCTATTTCTCTAAATTTGTACTCCATGCATTGATGTTTTCATCTCAATTTCCTTTTGTTTATTACTCTCCTTGCAATGGTGTCCACTCCCAAACTATTGCATTGAACTTATAAAGCACACTGATATGCACCACACTTCCGAGGCATTCTTATGTTCTAGTTCCATTGGAAAAATATGATATTCTCAATGGTTAGAAGCAGTTTTCATTAATGATTGGGCTACTGGAAACATAATTCAAAATCTTAAGTTCTCAATGCCGACATCCATAAGGATTTTCATTGCTTCATATTTCCTTCCCATATGTAGTTATTATACATACATATTGCAACATTCGTAACATGCATCTCTTACTCTTGTAAATTTCACATTTCTCATTGAATTTTTTACCATAACATTCATTCTCTAGTACCATTATTGTTTTTGAAGCTTGGCATCATTCAATGATACCGATATATATAAAACAAGTAGAATAACAAACCAATGAATGGACCATTTCCTATCCAACAAATGTATTGAGAACCAAATAGGAGAAAAATGAAGAGAATATAGTAAAAATAAATTTTGTGATGAATAGAGTTCATACTTTTTGTGAAGATAGAAAAACCTATCATAACTCGGTTTTCAAATCGATATCGAGGACAACCATCATTGACCGCTATTCACAAATGCGAGTTGTCTCATCGTCGTTATTCAAGGAAAACCATGCCACCTGAAATAACCCGCTAGTGGTCTTTAAGGGGGCAGACTTCCACTCCTACCATATTCCTCTGGATCTTGGGTCGTTGGCCCATTTCCTTACGTTCGAGGAAGACAAACTCTTAGCCAATAAGAAGCAAACTTAAGTCTTACCTGTACATTGCAAACTATAAATACAATAATTTTTTTGAGGATGCGAAATACATCTATGCACTCAAAATATGCAATTATATTTTATTTAATTATGAATTTAAAAAATACTACATCATCGAATTTTAGCAAAAGCAAATCGAAAAAGGAGTAATTCATTGCTGATATACAAAACACATAAAATTTTAAGCATGATATAGTTAATTTCAATTATATGTACATTATCCCTTACAAAGAGTGAAAATCACTCTGGTGGCTCAATAATTGAAGGAAAAACAAGTGCCATAGTAGTGGCGATGTCATCGTCGTAAATGATAGGAAGTTTTTGTTGCTAAAATTCAAAACATAATGGTTGGTGCTTGTGGTTGTGATATGCATATATTGACATGTTGCAATTGGAAGCATGTGATCCTAATTAATTGAGATTTGTTATTTCTACAACATCATCAAAACTCTGTTAAAATCTGCATTGAATTTAGGGCTCTATCAAGCCCATCACATAATTAACAAAGCAAATAATTTGTTATTTCTATATGTTCTTTTAGGAAAGTGTACGATGCCATTATAGAAATCGTTATTCCCTATACCACATCTCCCTGCACAAATTCCAATAATGAGATCTACAACACATTATTTCAACACTTTGACCATTTTCTTTTGGGCAACATTAGGAATACAAATAATGTTTAAATCCTATAATGTTCCATGTATCCTTAAATAACATCGCTTATCATGGATGTTGTGAGCACATTTAAGAATGATGATTCTGAAAGTGTCTTATTGGGAAGAGTATAATGATAATGATGGATGAAATTGAGAATACCCTGAAGTTGTGATATTCTATGCTTTGGTCCTTGACTATATAAAAAATCTACATCTCTTGGTTGGTATTGTCAAATGAATAGTAAACTACATTGGGAAGCTTGATCGTAATCAACCTATACTTGAACCTATGGACAATGCTTGTCTAGGGACATGCCATTGAAAGGAGTATGCCCCTGTGAATGAAGCCTTTAAGGGGATACACTCATTGTTGCTTTATGTATGAGTTGTTAGTACACATACAGGAAACTATAGGGGGATAGTTAGGAATTTTGTAGTTACTTCGTTATCGAGAGCGAACCTAATAGTTAGGCCCCATTGGAACATGTGAAGTTTGAAACCCAATGAAATAGAGGCAAATAAGGTGAAATGGTGGTTTCAATGTGTCAGCATTCAAAGTGGAGAGGGAAAGTAACTCGTTGAACGACTTTCAAGGATGTCTAAAGACCAACTAAAAATGGCGGGGAGAAATTAGCTTGGGAAGGAATTAATAATAAAGCTCATGAAAATTGTGCCTTCCTAACCAAAGGAGAATGGGGTCCTACCTGACATATTATAGGTACATCTTTGTTTTCATTACCTTTATGTTGCAATACTAATTGATCTCTATTTGGGACTAGTGATTTCCTAAAAATGGTCACACTGTGGTTCCTCTTGGGAAGAAATATAGCTCAACAACAACTACACACAATAGATATGTAAAAAAAAGAGGGTTTGAACAAATTTGTTTCCCACTAGCAACTTCACCTTGGAAACCTAAACATGCTTTAGTAAAAAACACTGGCTCAAATTGCCTTTCTATGATTATCCAAAGGGATTTGTAAACTTAGTTAAGGTCAATTTCACAATAAAACATTTATTTATTTTTCAAAAAGAATGATTCTATCCTCCTTGATTTCATTCGTTGGTGAAATCTTATTAACGATTATCGGGTAAAATATCACGGTGCAACAAATTGAGATATCTCAACCATTGATGAGAGACAATTGAATAAGTGATATTTTTACAATTGGAATAAAGCATATGCATCAAACACTTTCAATGCTACATATTATACCTTTATTGAATGTCACCTTGCTACTGTGACCTTACATTTGTAGCGCTTAATCACTTCAACATTCAATTCATGACATCATTGTTGGTTGGGAGATAATATAATTGGTAGCCATGGCTTCCAATTACATTTGACAATAATAACAAAAAGTCTCTTTGCATAGTGGAGATGCAAATACCTCAATATGCATAGTTATGATGGTTCCAAATGCATCGAACTTTGAACAATCCCTTTTCCTTCCACGCTATTCACAAAGGATGAAGGGCACGCTACATGGAAGAGAGTAAAGAGCCATGGTAATACAACTCTACACATACCTTGGTATTGGTAAAAATTGTTGTGCTCTGAAAAGAAGAAAACTTGATCCTGAGACAAACCAAACTGCCATACTTCTTGGGAAATGAATGGAAACGAGCTTACACCTGAAGTTGAGAGAAGAGTACTTCTATTGTTCTCGTACCCATGCATTCTATGGCATTTTTTTCCCTATTATTCAAATGTTTCCCATGTTACCAGCACCAACATAAGCTTGCCTTGTTATCACTCTACACAATGTGGAATTAGGGTTGTACTTTTCCATTGATAGTAATATGAGTCCACGGAGAGAAACTAAAAACCTCGCTTCCACAATCCAAGTTTAAATATTTCAATGAAACCATGTCCAAATAGAAATGAGGCGTGTAACTATAAGCAACAGGTGTGAACGATGTGTTAGAGAACAATTAACAATGTCTTAGGCTTGTAACTGTAATAGATAGGTGTGAATGATGTGCAAGGCACTTGTGTGTTTGGGTTGAGACTACATTTATCTTTGCTTTTAATTATGGCAAGTGACCCATGGACAGTTGGACTCATCATCCTTTGCACGTTGCACTATATTATATAGTATGTGTCCAAAGGCTATGAATATTAATCCTAACATCTCCCTTAAAACAAATATTAAAATATTGTTAAATAATAAATTATGTATCTCAAGTCTCCAAGTCAGAACACCTGCCAATTTTGTACTTCATAAACAACCTCCAACCTCCTTGCGCTCATGTCCCGAGTTCACAAAGGTGCACCCTATGTTTCTTGATGGACCTAGAATGGTAGTTGGATAGTTGGGCATTGGATCACACCCTATTTTGCTGCATGTAAAGCACTCCGCAACATGTCTTTTTGCCCCACCCATTGAATCAATAATGTTGTAAAAAATGCACCTCTCCCTGCAAACAAATATGTAGGAAAATAGTTATTGTTATTTGCCTTCAGGTGGGTGTTGATTTGTAGGCCCTATTTTACGAAATGCTAAAAGCTTTGCTTTCTATTTCCAGTAAGGGCAGGATTCACCATTGTTATCAATATGAAAACAATATGCAACAAAGTACACATCATTAAAGTATACACTACCAATATGATGTAACAAGAATTGTTGAAAGAAATACAAGTTATATGCAACTGTTGCAAGTCTAATGAACAAATTAATTATTATTCATGTTGTCATTACTTTTTTTACAGGACAGAGAACCTTGGGAGTTGATGTCACTATTCAAGGATGGGAGCTCACCAGCCACACGATTAGTAGTTATCGAAGGTCCAAGATGGTGTTTGCTATTGGAGATGGATTAAATAAGACACATAATTAAATAGGAAAGCTCATAGAAGCTACCTTCCTGATAAAAAAAGAGGTTTCCATTAAGAAATTATGTCTTTCCATTGATGCAATACAATCAATATCATTCTTGGCTTTTTTTCTTGTGCTTGAAATATGAATGCATGTTATTTCTCTTATTTACTCTGCTGGCATAAGATAAATTATGGAATAAACTTGCATGTGTTTGGTCATTTTCTTTGTCTGTTTCTCAAGCTTCTCAACCTTTAAAGTTTCATAACACAGTCTCTCCTCAGGAAAGTGCACGTGCACATAACATCATATATTTTCTATGTTAGGTTTATCCTTTTATAGTTTTCTAACGAGCCTTGGTTTTGAAAAATTGACAGTCGGTTATTCCAAAATCTTGTTCCAAGTTGAATGCTTCTTTGATTTGATCAAAACCCATAAAAGTTAGTTAAGGAGTAGGCCTCTTGCATGTTGAGTTCATTTTTAAAATTTTTTTGTTGTTGTTCCAAATCTTAGGATTTTCATTCCATATCTTCTTTACTTTTATTTTGAACATTTAATTCCTAGTTTGATCAGGTTTTGAAAGTGTTTTATCTTAAAAAAAATGAATAAGAAAATAACTCTTTAGGTTGATAATATGAATCAAAGCCATTCTCTTTTCTTAAGTTTGAACTTCCATAATTGCTTATATTAGTCCATTGCTAGTGTAGCAACTTTGTTGTGCTGGTGTTTTTAAGCTTTATCTTTTAAAGAATAGGAGGAGTTTCATTTTGTTCAAAGATATCCATTTGTGGAAGTTCAACCCTACATGTGTCCATGCTGTGCTTTTTAGAGTATGTAGCTTGTTTGAAAATCACCTCAAAGGTTGGCACATACAACTATGGAATCCTCAAAGTAAGCTAGGCGTACGAAGCTAGGTAATTGTCAAGGTAAGCTTATGCAATATGACAATATATGAGAAGCTTATAAATATGTTACCTAAAGAGAGGATAATAAGTTGCTACAAAATAATAAGCCACTCCAAAAGAATAACAAAAGAAGTTGCTCTCCTCCAAGGAATAACAACATGTAATGTACCTCTTTAGAAAAAAAAAAGGCACATTAGGCAAAAATTACAAAAAAAACTAGCTAGATTGTTTCAGACTTTCTTCAAACACCACTAAACCTTTCCTATTCTTCCCCAAACTTGGTATTGAGGTCAAGTACAGCCTTAGGACATCCTACAACATCTATAGACAGACAAACAACTTCGACAACTACACATTTTTTGGGTGCATCATGCCTGGGTAGACTCCTTTGGCTAACCGAGAGGCTTCAAGGCAATGGACCTAGGACTTATGTGGAACCCAATGGATTCTAGTGCATAATGGAAGTGGCTGGTCTGTAACTACCCCAACCTGCTATGAAAACATTGATATAGACAATTGGACTCAATTTGACACAGATTGGAAGCTAGGAATAAAACTTAAAATTTAGGACAACTCAACTAGTAGATTTCCAAATCAATTCTAAGGGCATCTAAGGGTCACATATTTTTGATATGAAGGTTGGGATGGGTCCAATTATGTGCCTTCTTACTGCAACAACTCATAGAATGTGATTTGGAGTTGTGGAAGTCAGGTTATTACAACAATTATGAAAACTAGTTAAATCTAGCATTAAAATGAGCATATGAGTAGAAATCCATTGAAGGGAAAGATATAATTGCATAACAAGAATCAACTTTATCTCATTGATATGCAGAGGAAAACATTTACGTTGCAAGGTTGTAGGTACAACAAAAAATACTCATGAACTCGCCATCCTCCATCAAAGACATGGACAAATACAAACACCATAAAAAACACTCTAACACTACTGGAATATTCAACACTCCTGAAACATGATCACTCTTGACTGGTAGTGGATTGGATATGGAAATGGCATGAAAGACTTGCAATGAAACTCAATGAGTAAGGTTGGATCAATTCGTCCTCAATCTCTAGTTGAATCCTCAACCAGTGTGATGAACAGAAGGGGCACATATCTCAAGTCTCGAAAATCTCAGAGTTCTTTAACTCAATAATCAAACTAGCAAAATATGTGAATGGGTGTGCTCCTCTTCTTTTTATAAGTTCAGTTGGATTCTTAGATAAGATGCACTGCATGTGGACCACTAGCCTCATCCAATGCGCCCTCACTAACTAATTTGGACTGGTAGCTTTATGTGACTTTTTCCTTGCTTTCTTTCCTTTCCTGCTTTAGTTTGCTTTTCCTGCTTTTGGAAACTCTACTTTTCCTTGATTTTCTGTTGCTTTCCTGCTTTTCTGCCACTTTCCTGCTTTTCATTGCTTTCTTACTTTTCTGTTGCTTTCTAGCTTTTCAGTTGCTTTCTTGGTTTTCACTGCTTTTCTTTCAGATTCTTTTTGTGGAAGACAACTCATTGGGTCCACCCAATCTCCTATGCACCCTCCTGGGCCACCTAGGCATTTCCAACTCATCACATAATTAATTAATAATTAAATATTTACAACTATGGACTGCATCACTTATCAATGTTTTAATTTAATTACACTAGATAACCATAGACCAAAATTAATCCCTAACCAATTTTATTTAATTTCTGCCTAAACCCATGGGAATTGAATGGGTTAGAGGGATGATCATGGAGCCTCTAAAGTGGGGACATCACACAGCATAACTGTTCCAACCAACTAGATGAATAACAACATAAGCAAATAGGTATATTATCCATTGCAAGTTGCTTTGGAGGAGTAAGCAACTCCAACAAATAACAACATTAGCATTCTAACGTTCTGACGAATAACAACATAAGCAAATAGGTAAATCTTCGGGGAATGAATATTAAACTAGGTATATAAATCTTCCGTGCGGTGAATAGATAGTAGATGAACATGCTTTGTAAATTTTAAATGTAGTTTAATAATTGCTTTTGATATGGATTTCAATAATTAATGTAGATATGGATATGGATTGCAATATAATTAAAAAATATATTGTGAATCATATATCCAACAATAAACATTATACTAGCAATAAGACTATGCCCAAAGTTTTAAAATATGAAAATTAAAATATTGAATATAGTTTTACATATGTACTATTCCATAAAAGAAAAATCACAGTCTATTTATATTAGAAATAAACCATTTCTTACAGAGATATGAGGGTTTTTCCAATAGTTAAGGGGCTCTATGAGAAAAGCAATCATTACATCAAGTGTCTTTTCGTCCTGAATCTTGACAGAAATAGAAACAAGTGCCCATATATCCAAAAAGTATCCACATAATATGCAAAGATTATCACGACAAAAACTTAAAGCATTGGATCCATCAGTCCAAATAACCCATGAAGGGACCTGGATCTAAAGCAATCTCCTAGTCATTGATCCTTTCCCACCTGTGCCAAACACCTTCTTCAAACAACAAGCCTCTTTTGAAGAGGAGATCTGCCACATAATTCCTTTCCCTATACATGTGTTGAAATGAGACATACTGAAAGAGATCCAACATCCTAATGATTTCTTCATATAACAGAACAGGGAATAATTTTTGGCTTCCTTTTGTTTTTTATCCACTCAATGACAAGTTTAGAGTTGCCAAAAACTTGTAAATATTGCACCCCTTTCACAACTGCTAAGGAGATAGAAAGCTTTAGTGCCATTAATTTAACCCTGTTATTGGTACTGGAATCTAGACTTGCAACAAAGCTAATATAATGTGAATCAGATAAATGAAAAGTGCCACCTTGTAACATACGTATTAATAGACTTTAATACCAATATCAAATGATCTAGTCCCTAAAACTCTACTACAAGTTGAGTCAAAATATTTTATTAAAATATTGTATATAATTTGATGCCGATATTAATGAGTTCTAATATTGAGATTAAATGACCCTTCATTCAAGAACTTTGTAGTTAACCTATAATAAAACTTCAAAGTCCATAGCCACCAATAACAACCTAAACAAATAAAATAAAATATATTATTTAATAAAAAAAATATAGACTATTGCGTACAAATTTTGGTTAAGAGGTAATTTTGTAAAAGTCAAAACACAATTTACGGAATGTATTGTAAATTTTAATGTATTTTAAGACTTTTTTTTAGTGTAAAAATATTAAAATTTATAAAAATAAATTTATTTGTATAGTAATTATGATAATATAAAATATAATTTGATGGGATTTTACAATTTAATCATTTTTTCATAGTGAAAATAACTATCATTAATCATTAATGTTTTGAGTTTTAGGTAATGTTTCATTGAAAAAAAAGTAAATTCTTAACTAATTAAAAGCAATTTTAAATTTTACATAAAATTAGAAGAACAGTTTCACTATGCTCTAATATCCTAAAACACCTAATATCATCGTATTACTGAAATGAGTAAAATTTGTATAATATCAAATATATACCAAACTTGTAAAATTTGTATAATATCAAATATATACCGAACTTTTACTCCATTACATAATAAAACGGTAAACCTCCTCATCTTTTTATTTATTTATTTTAACAAAAACATTAAATATTTTAAAATGATTTTTTTACGCTTAGTGGGTATCAAACTTTTTGTGTTCCCACGGTTGCGACGGATCGAAACTCTCGGGGTACGATCACCTTGAACAAATGCTTTGGGTGGATATATAGGCCCGGCGGCGCTTAACGCAATAAAACAGAGTCGCGTGTCGCCAAGCGTGAGGTTTTCACTTCCATTAAACGCCGAACCTGCTGGTTTGACATTTATCCAGGCTCGGGATTGCCGCGGCTGAGAAGAGCGGACGGAGAAGGGAAATGAAGAAAGGCTCTCCGTACTGCATGTGCACCATTAAATAATACAAATTAACGAGAATAAAGAGTAAAGGAGAGGAATTGAATTTACGGAAGAAGATTGAGCGGAGCAGCAGGTGTAGGGCATCCTCACAGCTTTTTTCATTCATTCGGAATATACACATTCGCTGTTTGGATTTCCTATTTCAATACAGACTTCAATCAATCGGCCATTGTAACAGCAGAGTCTGAAAGTTGGAATTGGCTTCAGTTCCAATTTGTATGAACACGGGCCGACAGGTAGGTAAGGAGGGGGAAGTTGAAGAAGAATCAAATGTTTTTCTCCGGCGACCCATCGAGTCGAAAAAAGGTAGATTTGGGAGGGCGGAGCTCCAAGGAAAGAGACAGGCAGAAGTATTTGGAACAGACGAAGCTTGCTCGTGAACAGCGCCAGAGGTTGCGACAGCAGACTTTCAGTGCGCAAGTAATACAGGTGAGTGAGCCCAATTCCACCCACCCACACATATATATCTAATGTTTGATTAGGGTCAATAAATTTGATAGAGGTGCCCTAAACAATACTATAAGGATCATGGTTTTTTCACTGCGACGGATCAATAATTGAATGCAATGCCATTAGATTTTACGTTATTATCATTAGAAATTCCATCTGTCTAACCCTCACGGGTCAAAGCCTTACTGCAACGGAGTATTTATTCTCAATGCCCAATTGGGTCTAATTGCATTGCGGGTTCAATAGCTGATCTTCTTACATGATTGCAAAGCGATCCTTATTTGGGGTTCCTAAAGACCGTTCGGATATATAATTAAGATAAAAGTGTAATTTGCAAATCGAGCTTTGAGGCTGCCCTGTATTTACGTATCTCAAACAACTTTAATATGGGTTTTAGATTATATCTGACACTATTTTGGTCAAGTTTTGTTTGAGTGTTATCTTCGTAAACCACATTAAGGAATGTAGACTTTGAGGTTTCGCGCCATACTAGCGCGGCCCGTCATCAGGACGAGAACAAAACATTTTATGGGACTTTAAGCTGCTTTGAGCAGACTTATCTCTTCAAGTAAATTGCATGAAATATTTTATATATGTTTAAATTATAGTAGCAACTTGTAAAGTTTCTGAGGCAGATCATGACCGTTAATAAAATTGAAAAAGAAGACTAATTTATGTGAAGTTTCATTTATTCATCTTCACTGAATTACTTGACAGAATCCCATGGCAAGTCATGCCCAAGAAGTTTTGTTGAATTTTATGCTTAGTGTGGGAGCTGATTATTGAAGCTATCCTTTTTTAAAAACATATTTCTTATTCAAGGAAAACAAAAAAATACATTCATCAGGTGCATTAAGCACTACTGGCTAAAGGGAGGCCTCGAGGTTCCCTGCAAGAGCCAATGATGTATACAAAGGGAGCCTAAATAAAGGATTTTCAGCCGAGATATCAAACTTATAAGTTATCACTGTACTGATATAACAACCTAACAGTCCAAAATTACATTCAGTCAGTCAAATACTAAGCACACAGTTCAGAAAGTCAAAAATTGAGATCCATGCCTTCTAATACAGGACCGGTTCCTCCTGAATTTCTTCAATGATCATCTCCTCAGGGGAGCAAAGACCTTCCTTGGAAAGTGAATCAGCCAAGAAATTATGCCCTCTGAACACATGTCTAAAAGAGATGGAATCGGAAGTTCTCTGAATGACCTTCGAACTATCAGCCAGAGGGAGCAACTGAATGTTCTGAACCTGTAGCTGGCTTTTCAACCAGGAAATAACCAAACCAGAATCACAACCGGTCCAAATAATTTTTGCAGGTTTTTTGGTTCAGGCACCTAACCGGACCTGTTGGCCTGTGAACCGGTCAGACCGGCCGGTTTTACCGGTTCCGATAACATTGAGCCAACATGGATTTTTTTAATTACTTTTCATAATTTTTTATTTTTATGAGCCGACACAAATTTTTTTAATTATTTTTAATTTTTGGTAAGTTACGTTATGTTATGTTACGTGACAACATCTCCCCCATACTGGGCTGTAGAGCACCTCGCTACTCTCGGTGCAATAATCTGAGATATTGGTATGAGAGAAAGAGGCAACTAGCCCATAAAGGCTTTTAGCTATATTTTTCCACACAATCCAAATTTATTTTTGGAAATCCTGGAGGTCCTTCCTCAGATTAATCTTGTTACTACTCAACCTTTCTCCCCATATCTATTTGACATTCCTAAAGAGCCCACCACCTTCCAAGACCCTCAAAGGCCTATCTCTAAATATATGCCAACTTCTTGCTGATTTTTCCAAACTATATAACCATAGGACTCAGGAGTATTCTCCATGTTGAAGTTTCTCACATAGGTAATGTTGTTATGCCGCTTAAAAGTGAACCCATTACTCTTTCTATGCCCAACTCATTTCAGGAGTATTCTCCATGTTGAAGTCTCTCACATAGGTAATATTGTTATACTTATGCCGCTTAAAAGTGATCCCATTACTCTTTCTATGCCCAACTCATTTTAGGCACATCTGTTCTCTACCCAAATATGAACTAAGTACTTTAAAAATAACCAAAATAAAGGGAAGAGATGGTCTCAAGAATTTGATGAAACAAATTTGTTTCATAATATAGTAAATACCTGTAAGGTGGGATTTCACCTTACAAATAATCCTCAAGTAAGGTTAACCCGTAAGGTGGGATTTCACCTTACAAATAATCCTCAAGTAAGGTTAACCCGAAAGGTGGGGTTTCTCCATACAAATAATCCTCAAGGAAGGTTAACCTTCATGAGTTCTTAAACAAGATGAACTCATCAAAATGAAACATACTCTCCTTACATTTTTTTTTCAAAGGAAAACCCAAGTTAATTTATTGCTTAGAGAAGACATTGCTCTAAAGAATTAATACATATGAGCAGCTCCGAATAGTGTTTCATAGCTGGCTCTTGGCAGAATACCTCTTATTGCCTTGAATTAAACAACCAATTCATAAACTGTCAATAAGCTATAATCACAAAACTCGAGTAAGCTTCTGCAAGCTGGAAAGAGCAACACCATTACATTTCCATCTCTACTAGATCGAAACCCAGTCGGAGCCCATAATGAACTCCCTCCTCTTCTCTTTGATCTCCTAGTGTGAGAGTTTGGGGGAGAATAAGACCACAAAATGAAGGGGACCATTTTAAGTTTAAGAAAGTTACCATTCTTACTTGGCAAGTTTAATGCCAAGGAAACCAATTTCAGAATCAAACTTGCCATTGGAGATGATGATGAAGGCTCACAAATCTCAACACTACTCCTTGAATAGACTCCATTAAATTTGGAAACATCATATTGAAATCGTCACAAGATGTTGGTGGAAAGAATATACATTCTTGATGAGTTGTGATAGCTCTTAAAGAATGTTATTGACCGGAGAGTCTATTCCAGACCTAAGAAGGGCCACCTTGGAACTCGTCCCATCCCCATTTGCTTCAACAAGCTCAAAGTCATTGGATCTCCCTATATTTGAAAAGTCCTTCCCACTGTCTATCTAAGAAAGATCCTTATCAATCTCTTTAGTTGAGACTTGGTTGGTGGGTTCGTGATATCCCTCTTTGATCTCAAGTTGCCCTGAATCCTTTCATACCACTTGAGAATGCATTGTCAATCCTAGGAGGGCTTGATCTGCATTGTCCTCCATGACCATCGTATTTGTAATCATCGATCCTTGCATCATTCCTTCCATTGATTTGTAGATACAATCTTTCTCCAATGTGATTGTGTGCCCTTTTCTCGCTGTTGGGTTGCCTTCCAAAGCTACTTGGCCTATAACAACATGATCTCTCCCTTATGCTCTACTTACTCGATCCTTCTCTGTTGGTTGGTCCTTTCTCACCCCCTTCGAACAACAAGCAGGGATCCTAAATGCCTCTGATTCTCCTAATGGAACAAGCAATTGATTGGATACCTTTGCGCTCTAGGCTTCACCTTTTTTTTTGAAATGTTTCCTTAAGGTTGAAGATTGTTGATACAATCTTTGAATAGATGTCCATACGTGTGGCATAACCGACAATGCAAGGGTAGATTCTTGTAACTTAAACTTTGGACCAAGATTTGATCTTCCCATTCCATAACTATTTCCTAGGAGTTGCATTTGTACTGCCACATTGTACTTATATTGATTGTATCCTTTTAGTCCCATTGACCTACTTTTGTGGTCATTCGTTGGACATTAATAAAATTATCTTATCTTATCTTATCAAAGGTGNTGATTTACATAAAATGTTAACTTAATTCAAATATGAATAACTATGCATAATATGATCAAAATGAAATTTATTTAGTAAGTATTGATAATTGATGGGCACCTGCCCAATGACGACGACGCCATTGTTAAGCGGATGAAGAAAGTCGTTTAATTTAAATAGTCCATTGATTTTAACACTACAATCAAGTAGCGGTATTGATTTCAATATTACGAAAGTAAGACATATTCAATGAAATGATTTCAACAATACTATAGTACAAAATAATTTCAAAATTCATATTATAATGTTTTGAATGATGTGCACCTGCCTAACGACGACGACGCCATTGTTAAGAAGATGAAGATGAAGAAAGTCGTTTAATTTAAATGGTCCATTGATTTTAACACTACAATCAAGTAGCGGTATTGATTTCAACATTACCAAAGTAAGACATATTCAATGAAATGATTTCAACAATCGTACAGTACAAAATAATTTCAAAATTCATATTATAATGTTTTGAATGAGGTCATTGTTGTTAGTTGAAATTCTCGATTTTGTTTGTTTGTTGTAATTAGTTTTTTATAATTTATAATAATAACAATTTAATTTTGAGTTTATAATTAAGCTAGACATCAAATTAGTATATAAAATTCTGATTGTGGAATTAAAATCCCTCCATCTTTCAACAATTTAATTCATAAAACTATTACTTTTATCATATTTTTTTATAATAACCCGCAATAAATTAAATTCAATAGATGTTTGATTTCAACCTCACTTTCAATCATATGAAAAAGAAGAATACAATGAAAGATCTGAGTGTCTTGTCAGAATTATGAGGTCTACTAACTTGACATGCAGACGCAACGGTGCCTGCTGAGCACAAGCCTTACAACATGCAGATTAGGAGGTGGAAGTAGCGGCGTTACCTCCAAATTTCCAATTGATCAACATGGATAAATTGCCCGAGTTGCAGCTTATCGTCGCTGGTAGTGCTCTTTACAGAGAGCTGGACAAGTGGCAAGCAGGGCTTCGTCTTGGGGTAGTCGTACAGAGATGTTCGTGTGTTGGGGAACATCTGGATCCACGTAATCCACGAAGCATCTAGTCGTACGTGAATGATGAGAATTGCATGTGAATGGCATCTAAGAAGCTTCATCATTATTGCTAATTTGGAAGCTCTGCCAATTGAGTCCAACATAAGACCAATAATTTAATGAACTTGGACTTCACTTATTACCGGGTGGCCCCTTTTATAACGGTGAAGATAATCACAATTTATTGTTTTTATCGTGTCTAGAATCCAATTTTTCAATTCCTTGTTTATTTTTAGAAAATATATGAATAATTATAGTTTCATAATTTGTGATGATAGATATCAATTAACTTGTCCATTAGATGTAACTTGAGTTGTTAGGAAGAATGTTTGTTACTTTTTTTGTTACTTTTTTTACTCACGTTATATTCTTAAGTGATATGATGTTTTTGTTGAGTCTTTATGTATTGATCATATAAAAGTTTGACTAGACATATATAAACACATTAAATCTTTTATAATAAAAATGTATAAATACATGAAAATTCTCATAACTCACAATGATTAACAAACTGAGTCAATTGGAAGAAATGATGGCTTCTATGGATCAACAATGTAATCAACTTAAGTTTAAGATCTAAAAGGTGCTATCTTTGACCTCTTGAGCATGAGTCACTTTAAACTTATGTTTTAATCATGTTGAGTTTTTATACATATAAAGTCGTGATATATTTATATTTCCTTGTTTTATACAAGAATGGTGTAACTCTCTTTTTATATTAATAATAAATTTAGATAAATTATTAAAAAAAATGTAATCTATCATGATGGAGCTGAAATAGTATAATATGTTCATGAAAATGTATAATATAATTTATGGCTGTAGTTATATAATGTAGAAGCGAAAATAATGATTATAATAATAAAACAAGTGAAATTAGCAGCAAAGCTGC
>NWUY0300036386.1:21244-36500 GCA_004151065.3 Larix sibirica | reverse complement strand
GCCAAACATTTTATGGTTGGAAATTTAAGAATTAGTAAGATTCGCCAAGGTTTCTACACTTTGAGAATTATAGATTCTTAAAATTTTCCCTAATCATAAGTAATTTTAGGTCAGACACGAGGACCAAGAGGCAATTTCAAATTGCCACCTCTTTCTTAAGGAAAGATAGAATCCCATGTTAGTCATCGTTGAGGGGTCACGTGCTTTCCTTAAGCACCCTACCTTAGACCCATACACAAATCCAAGGAATATGGACCATGTTATTTTTTTAAGTCATGCCAAGGAGAATATGTGTGCATGTGTGTGGAAAAATAAAGAAAATTCAAGGATTTGTTTTCTGCAAATTAATGCATTTGAAGCATAGTGATCCAAATTCCTTGATTTTAAGATCCAAGTTAATGGTCATATAAATAACACTAATGTAATTTAACAATCACACAACATTCACATTCAAAATCAAGTACACCTTATATGGGAAGTTCACAAGTTCTTGGCTCTTAGTTGACTACAAACAATCTAGATTTAGCTCTATAAAAATGACTCACTACATTGGCTAACCCATCTGTAATGTAAATCCTACTATTTAATCCTTAAGAACTTTGCTTTCTTGTCTCTTTGCTTGCTTATTTGGTTCTTCACCTCCCTTTCTAACTCTTTGGTTCCTATTTCGTGTTTTTTGCTTCAACTTCATATGTGTCATGACTTTTAATCTTCGTTCAATGTGTTGCCTTGGTCTTTGTCATGGCGCTCTCCACTTTGCATACTCACTGTTGTGTCATTCCACAAACATTGCATCAACTATCTTCTAGGTGCTTGCATGTTCCTTGCCAACATCATCTACATGCTCCATCCTCAACTCTCACAAATATTTTTCCATTGTACCAAATATGTGTGTTGCATCACAACATTTTCATATAAACTCAACGTGTAATGCCTAAGCTAAACTATTTGCACATCCTCAATGTGTTGAAGCTGCACTAAACTCTCTCACATTTTCTTTTTGACTTAGGCCCTGTGGCACACATTACCCACATTCATACTTGGAATTTTCTAGGATATCTTTACACCACAAATGTTTTTGTAGTAGAAAGTTGCAAGTGCACTTTTCACTAGTCATGTCCATCATGCCTATGCTAAACTATTTGCATATCATCAACATGTTGAATCTAACACTAAACTCTCTCACATTTCCTTTTTAACTTAAGTCCATTTCCTTATGACACACATTACCCACATCCATACTTAGAATTTTATAATTTCCTTATAACACACATTACCCACATCCATACTTACAATTTTATAAGATACCTTCACATCACAAATGTTTATACACTAAAAACCTACCAGTGCTCTTTTCATTGATCATGTCCATATTTCTTTACTTACAAAATATAAAGCCAAATTTCAACACTAGTGAAAATTATCAATTTTTTACCAAACATATCCCTTTGTAAAACATACCAAGATAAACCATAGTAAAATTAAAACAGTGTTGATAGAACTTGGATTCCATTTTGAAGGGTTGATATTCATGCAAATAACTAGAATAGAACATAAAATAAAGTACAAAAACTTACATCGAACATAGGACAAAACTTACATAAACTCATACCATTTAAGTGGAGTACACAAAAATAAGACCCCAAATTGAATAATATTCCATCAACCTCACTAGTGAACTAATACTCCATCTCCATCGACCTGACAAGTGAATCAATGCTCTATTATTGCTTTGTTGTCCCGTGGGGGCCAATTCATACAAGCTCTCTGAATTTTTCCCAGGCTCTAACTCCGTCCCTCCATATGACCAGGGGGCGGTTCTTTTCGACTTCTTTGCCGAATTCACGTGCGGTGGTGGTGTAAAAGAGCGTTTCCAACGGCCAGCCTAGTGTTAACCGCGGTTAGACAGAGTGGCGACCAACCGTGGGATCTATTATTAAAATCGCAGGATAGTGACAGGAGATGGCGGTTTCACCGGCAGGTGTCACGCTAATGCCGCCGGCTTTAGGCGACCCCCACGAGCCTATGTCGGATAAATCACAAGCCAACACGCCCCCACGCAGAACTTAGCCCCAGTCAAACCCAAACCTAACCCCGGTTAAACCACACCCTATAAAATTTTCTTTCGTGGAAGACCACCCAGGCTGTCCGCCACTCCGATCTACGATACCCTGTCGTCATTACCGGACTTCCCCGCTAAACTTGGTGGCCGTCAGCCAAATCAACTCTTATCGGTAGGCCTCCGCCAGTTTAGCGGTCTGGGCTCCGTTCAGCCTAATCTGGTCCATCAGAATCTATTATATCGCTCGCCTTGAGACGGTAATCTAGGCTCCAAGGATGGATACCGAGCACCCAATTGGCCGACGGGGAATCCCTGCCAGTTTGGGCACGGAATTTTAGAGTCGAAAGCAAGGGCCAATTGGCTTCTGCCTGTAGCTTTTACGGCGTGTGGTATCTGAGCTGGTCTTCTATCATCAGGTATTTGTTTGTTTGCACCCACCATCAATAATTTCCTTTCGGTTTATACAGTTTACTTTTGGTGGAAGAATCGGCGCGCCTCGGTCAAGGATTTCTCCCTCTTTTTAATGTCTTGGGGTGAGGGAGAGGGAGGCATTGGTAGTACTATTGGGTTGTTGGTTGGTTGGTTTTGGTCTTCCATGCAGATGGGCGATGATGGATTGATGAATTCATGAGCCCCAGATTGATGGATTAAGGCATTGGAAAGCTTAAAACCCTTAAAAAAATTAGAAGAAAAGAAGAGGAATACATTATTATTATTATTGGGTATTGGGAATGAGGTCTCGGTAATTGGGGAGGAAGAAGAAGAGTAGTGGGGGTGTAAGGCGTTTATAAGGGCCGAAGTACTACGAGCTTGCATTTGGTCGGGCAATGGTTTTGGCCTTTTATGTGATTATTTTTAGAGGCCGGGTCAGGACTTTAAGCAAACAGTTAGCGTGCGTCCTCTGTAAGTTCCCTTGGCGTGCAGCCATTTTGGCAAACACTTGGCGTGCATCTAGTTTTTTGTGGCTTTGATTCCTTTTTAATTATAATTTTTGTTTTTTTGCTCGCTTTGTGCGCTTGGATCGATGATGGGTATTCGGTCCTTCCTTCCCTTGCTGCTAAGGTAGTGTACCAATCCAATTCTCCTGTCTGGCCATTGCTTCAGCGATGGGTTTCTGATGTTCTAGGCCTCCACCACTTCCTGATGCACTTGTCGCCCATTGGCAGGTTATAAATATATATTTTAGTCTGCGCATCATCCTTTGGGGTTCTGACACCATACCCTTCCCTTCCTTCATCTTTTTCCCCTGCCAAATTTCTTCTTTTGCAGGTCCTTTCCGAGCTCCCGCCTCAACAGGGCCAAATTTGGACTACTTATTCCTTACTTGCGTGAGTACTAATGGCTTGATTAATTATTTTGGCTTATAACCCACGCTCTGGTCACTGTCTTTTTTAGTACACTGCCAGATCCGGAGGTGGGGTTGGCTGGGCACTTTTGAGAGTGTTTTGTTCTCAGCCATGGTAGAGAGGTCTGGCAGATTGCTCTCAACGGCCATGGAATGCCAAGATCAGGAAGTGAAACATAAACCACGACACTCGCAAGCAAATGGCTCTTCCGATTCACTACGGCCCAATGGAAGGAACCGAGGGAGATATAATTTGAGGCACAGGAATGGAGTCGTCAAATCCGAGAACCAAGCCAACAGCCGATCTACACGGGTTAAAGGTAAGATAGCCGATACCGTATCAATAGAAGAAAAAGCTTGTGGATCTTCGCGGAAGAAGTCACGGAATAGGCTGAATTGTATTCATGAGAATGGGATTAGCGAGAAGAAATCGGATACACGGGTTAATGGTAAGATGAGTGATGCTGTATCAGTTGAAGAGAAAGCTTGTGAACCTTCACGGAAGGAGTTGCAGAATGGGCCAAATTGTATTCATGAGAATGGGGTTATTAGCAAGGAGAAATTGGTGATTGATGATGGCAACATGGCCTACAGTACTGGCAAACAAATCAGCATGGCAGTAGATCCAGTTCAAGGGATTCAGGAGCCTGTGGAAAATTGCGGCACTCGAGAGGATGGCAAAGCTAGTGGCTTGAATGATCAATCTCAAGCGAGAGGCACAAATGATCAATCTCAGGCTGGAGGCACAAATGATCAATCTCAGGATGCAGATTACTCATACTTGCCCGGGCTCAATGATGAACTTGCACTACTCTGCCTTGCTCATACATCGAGAGCAGAGTACGGTAAACTTTTTTCTATTAATACAAGATACTTTGCCTTGGCTGAGAGTGGAGAGTTATATAAGATCAGGAGAAAAGAGAAAATAGCTGAGCAATGGGTTTACATGCTTGCAAGTGGTCAATATGAGTGGCGTGCGTTTGATCCCCTTTCAGGGAAATGGAGAAGACTCCCAAATCTGCCCTCTGATACATGTTTTGCTGCAAGTGACAAGGAATCTCTATGTGCTGGTACTCATCTCCTTGTCTTGGGAAGAGAGATTGAAGGGCTTGTGATATGGAGGTATGATCTTGTAACCAATGATTGGTACAAAGGACCATCTATGCTCACTCCCAGATGTCTCTATGCATCTGCGAGCTGTGGCGACTTCGCCTTTGTGGCTGGAGGAATCAGTGCAACAGGTGATATTTTAAATAATGCAGAGAGGTATGATCCTATTAATCAGAGATGGGAAAGGCTGCCTGATATGAATAAGAAGAGAAAACTCTGCTCAGGATGCTACATGGATGGAAAATTCTATGTTATTGGAGGGACAGGAGATAAGGGGGATCTCACCTGTGGTGAAGTCTATGATTCTGATAAGAGAACCTGGGAAATTATTGAAAACATGAAACCATCAGGGGCTAGAGATGCTGTTACTCAGGCTCCACCTCTGATAGCTGTTGCTAACAATGAGCTCTATGCTCTGGAGGCCTCGACAAATCAGTTACAAGTTTACATTAAAAAAACTAACAAATGGAAGGAGCTTGGCGAAGTGCCTGTTAGAGCAGATTTTAACAGTGGGTGGGGTGTGGCCTTCAAGTCATTAGGTAATAAACTGCTCCTGATAGGAGGTGAGACAGGTCAACATACTTATGGTCAAGGTGTATCCATCTACACATCCAGGCTTAATTCAAATGAGTCAGTGCCACAATGGGAGTTTCTGACTAGGGTAGGAGGATCCTTCGTCTTTAATTGTGCTATTATGGCTACTTGACCTACTTCACTATTTGTATGCCATGAGAGTGGAGACCAATAGGCAGAGGAAAAACTACAAACTCAAAGTTAGTCCATGAGGCTAAGTGCCTAACAAATAACATCTCTTGAAAAAACAAATGTAAAAAGGATAAAGCAGTAGCTTTAAATGTTTTGAAGGATTCACACTACACGATCAACTAGGAACAATTTACAGGGGCATCTATGTTTGAGCATGATGCGCTTATGAAATTTTATGGGCTCACTATTTTGACCTTCATTACTTTAACATGAGTGCTCTGGTTAATCTTTTGGGTATTTCTCAGGAGCACTCATATGCAGTTCTTCATTGTTTAACACTAGAAGGGTTGCTTGCGACTTATGGATCAAGAGTAAGGGAGCTTCTTTGGGTTTGAGGTTTTCAATATTCTTAATGCGACATTGTTTTGACAGGTAGTCTTCAAGGCTACTGACCAAAGACTGAGAGATTTAAGAGCACAGGCTGGCCACATGGTAAGATGATGTTCAAAATTCGTTAAATAAAACTTAAATCCAGTGACTAGAAGTTTTGAAATTACTTGTGCTGCTTTTATCACCTTTCTTATATACATATTATATTCATCAATGGAATGATTATATTAGCTTTGCATCTTTATTTCTTTTCAAGTTAGATGGTTCAGGAACCATGAACAATCCATTCAAGAATATTTAGAGCTATGGTGATGCGATAGCATCGGCATTATCTTTTCTTCCTTTCTTTTTTAAAGACTTAGCTTTTGTGTAGTCTGTAAACACTTGAAATGAAAATAATGCTTGTTCATAGGAAACGTTTGTCTTTAGTTAGGCTCTGTTGTAGCTTATGGCATCTCTTTTCACTGTAAGTTTTCAATTGTGAGAGGGTTCGGACAGCGAAGAGTCAGGAGATTCACAGATGCAGAAATTCCTGAAAGAGGGAGAGTGGGTGCCACTCTATGTTGTAATTGAAGTTATTTGTTAGAAAACTCGTTCACTTCAGAGCAAGAGATGAACCAAGTTATTAACTTATAATATTAAATGTTGTAAAAATATTTCCTGCCATTTTATACTGGTATGCATATTAGAAAACAAGACAGCGTTTGTCATGTGTACACTAGCTCCAAGATAGTATTAAATAATAATATAATATTCATACAATACGATACAGTACTAAACACTAACAGTAGAGTACACTACAATACAGTACAATATGTGAATAGAGTTAAACAAATATTAGAAGATTTAAATATATTAAAATGGTATACACTGATATAAATATAATAGTGAAAATCATCGAATTATAGTAGTGCTATGACATGGAATTAGTATTAAGGGAAAAATAGTTTTTCATGTTATATTCGTCTACTACACTTATTGTTATTATTATTTATTGATATTATATTTGTATCTGGAGTTCTTTTTACTTAGGTTTGGTGGTAGATCGAGAGGTGGGGAGAGGGCAGTCTATAAAGTATATAATAGGTAATGTTCTGTGAAGCAAAATCAGTTTGAAGTATTGTATATTCTGGTCTTCAACAATGATTATGTTGCAACTAAATCCATGGATCTAGATTAGGTATAGAAAGTTGGCTTCTAGACAGAGCTTTGATTGCAATTCAAGTCTATTTTTTCCAGCATGCTCACATTTCTGCTCATTGTTGACACAAAGTCAACAATGTGTCTTCAAGGTCCTTTTATTGTTGACAAAATGGCAAAGATCCTTCTTCAAGATTTCTGTTAACAGACTTTCTTTTGCCTTTGTCTTGGCTTAGGCTACTTTTGAGTGCTTCTGTAAAGTTTTCCAGTCTATGGAAATATCAAATTCATATTATGAAGCAACATTATGAATGATATTAAGATGAAACGGGAAACTAGAAATCCCAAGACCTGGTGGGCTGCAGATTGGTGCTTCATGAATTTTCATCATGACAGCATTGAATCTGGACCCGTTGCATGTTGTTTCTGCCTTCAAGGAACTGGGGTCACAATGTTTAAACTTTAGGTTAACCATGGTACACTGTCGGACTATCTCGAATATTACCATTTGTTAAAACCTGTCTTGAGCGTGACTCATTGGAAGCATTTGTCTCTTGTGTTCACATAATTCCATGCTTAGTATTCTTCCAATGTCAAAAATCTTCATTTTTTTGTTTGGAATAGGAATTGAAAAAAAATTCTCTTTGTAAAACTACAAATGCAACTAAATTTTTTCTTAGTAGCTGGATAAAACCAGTCTAGCAACACAATTAATGTTATTTATTCCCTGGGTTTTGGATTAAATTTTTGTTTTGAAGATATTCCCAATGTTATATGAGGGCATTCTATTAATCTTTCAAATATCACGATGTTTCTGATATATTCCTGCCAAATGACATATCATGATATTTTTGAAAATATCTCTGATCTGTGTTACTGGAAACTCCACCCCGAGGTGCAAAACATGTTTTGGAGTTTTGGAAAGGTTTCCTTGTACGAAATGCCTCTGAAACATGGCTGAAATGTTTCAGTGGCATCTCAGATTTTGGTAGTTTCAGCCAACCTTTTGACCATTTGGCCATTTCAATTTTCAGTCAGTGTTTTGGTTGCTAAAATGAAAAAAAACAAATTAAAAGAATGCTATTTCACTATACAAATCAAGTTATAAATACAGGGCTTGGGCCTCTCTTCGTGATAACTCTTTTTTTGGCTTTATTTCCAAACTCGAAATTCATGAATGGTATTCCAACGTTTTTATGCCTTCTGGTGTTTTTTCCATATATAAATGTATGTATATATATGACATATCTTAGCCATATCATATCCTGATTTTCTAAAAATTTGTTGTATCTGTTTCTGTTCTTGTATTTGTGTCATTGCAGCTTGATTACTGATGCAGCAAAAAAAGCCTATAAAATGCAAAAAACCTAATTTTATTTCTTATTTTATATTGTTTAATGCTTGCTGATATTTTCCCTATATTTCTTGGTATTTCTGATATCCAGAGTTTCTGACTCCCGTTGATATTTTGTTGAAACAGATGTTTGCAATACTGCTTCATGAGAGTTGGTACACTCACTCTTGGTGAATATCTAATTAGTGGATGATGTTATATGGTTACATGTGTACTATCCTCATTTCACACATCCTCTTTTTGGTCTTGAAATGCGGGCTCCTTTTTTTTTTTTCAAAAATACTTCTCATATTCACATTAACATATTTACATACAAAAATGCAAAGAGTGGAAGTGTGTATACAGTGCCTATCATAACTTCTTCCTGAGACTAACTAAAGCAGAAATGAAATTAGAGTATATGTTAGGAGCCAATCTTTTGGTATCCATGATCAACAATATGCCCTTAGCTAACAGTTGGTGAAATACCTTATCTTTCCATAAAGCAATAAAGGTAGACACATAACTCATCTCTAGATCAAACACATACTTACACTTGAGCCTTCCATATCACAAATAACGTGGAAATCCATAAACAATTGCAAAGACCAAAAAAAGAATCATGGACAGGAGATTGCCCATCCCCAACTAAGGCGGCCTGCTAATATAGATTGTTCTAAAACAAGCTGAGATGCTGATCCTCAACGAAGCTTCAATACTGTTTGGCAAATCGACAATCCCTAAAAATATGTTTAATTGTCTTTGGTCGCTAACAAATTGGGCAGAGGCCATCTGAGAGGCCATTCTTAGCGAGCCTGGTCTTGGATGGGATCCCCTGAGAGATAACCAACTAAACAAAAGGCACCACTTATATGAAAGTTGCATCGACCAAACATGGTGAAAACGATGAACCATCGGGATCTCTGAATTTGACAGGCCCACCTCGCATTAAGCACATGCGAGAGGGGATGGCTGTGATGAAGTGATGAATAGAGACGACAAGAATTATACTATAGCACTGGTGCACCAAAGCTCCACCTCCAATCCCTCCAAAAAGGCTCAAGTATACTCATACAACTTAGAATTCAGAATAAAGGTATGCAACTCCATGATTGAAGGACGATCATAGTCCAGGAGCCCAAGCTCTTGCTCAAGTGATATGCACTCCTTCCATGCTTGTGCCCCAAGGTCCCATAAATCACTCCAATAAAAGATACTCTTCTGACTCAGTCATTGTGCTTGAAAACGTTACATCTTCGCTACACAAACCCCTTGATCACGCCAACTCTAGATCGATCAAGAGGCAAGATCCCAACCTGCTTGGCTATCCTCTCATTGCAACTGGATAGACCCTATCCTCTCATTGCAACTGGATAGACCTAGAGATTGATCTCCAAGCGACCTAGATACTTCAAAATGAAATGAACCCACCAACCTGTAACAAGGAGGAAGAGATTATGTCACATAGTTTGAAAACACCACGGATCCTGCCAATATGCTTCATTGAATGAACTTGATGCCGGAACAAAATATACTAAGGAACTGATCCCTCAAGACATCATACTACCCACTTGGCTACTAGAATATGGCTCCGAGATGCAACATCAATCAAGCCTAGCCCCCCTTCATCCTTGGTAATAGTGCATACATCCCAAGCAACTAAGGGTAGACCTCTAGCATATCCATACTTATACCACAAATATGATTGCAAAAATCTTCTCAAGCTCATGTGAGTCCAACAAGGCACATAATGCACATGGGAATCCTTTAGAATGCGACCTACAACCATTAGTTTTCTTGCGAAGGGAAGATCCTTATGATGCCAAACATGAAGTTTGCTCTAAAGTCTTTGTAGACACCAATCTCACATAGACATTGGTGATAAACCTATCCCAAACGGTATGCCAAGATATTTGACAATCATCCTTGGACGAATGTAACACTAGGCAGTTAGAATTCAAGATGGAGGCGAATCTAACCCAATCAACCAAAAGTTAGTCTTATGAGGACTGGCAATGACACTTGAAGCCCTACAAAATGTATCCAAAGAAGAAAGGGCCTTATCAACAGAACCCTGGTAAGCTCTGACAGATAATAGGGAGCCATCTGTGAAATGGTTAGTAATCGTTCTTGGATCCATTTGGAAGTATAACACACGATTTGGCCAATAATGCGAGGCGCATCCAACAAATACACTAGGGCATCGATAGTTAACACATACAAATAAGGCACTAGTGGGTAACCCTGCTTAATAGACTATTGTAAAGTAATCTGAGGGGACAAGGGCTTGTTGACAGACACAAAGGCGCATTGGAGAACAGAGTGTTCACCATGCCCACACCATTAGGGGCCAAAACCCAAGCATGTCATCATCTCAAAAATGAAGGACCAATCAACTCGATCATATGCTTTGTTGAATTCAATCTTCAACATCAACCATTGTTGACCTATCTCTCTGGTCCACTCCATAGCCTCCTAGGTTGAGACCATAGTATCAAGAATAAATCTCCCCAGAACAAACCCAGTCTACACCTGTTGGACCACATACCTTGCCACCGCTTGAATCCTCAAGGCCAAAGCCTTTGCCATGATTTTATATGCAACTAAAAGCAAAGTGGTAGGTCTCCAACCACCTATGTAGTCATGCAAAGTATTTTTGGGAATTAGCTTGATTAGCCTCTTGTTAAGAAGCTAGAGAGGCGATCGAAGGAGAAGACTTCGATAGCCAAGCTACAAAAGTCATCCCCAATGCAGTTCCACATGTTCTTATAGAACTCACAAGGCAAACTATCTAGCCTAGGGGATTTGCCATTCTTCATGGACATCAAAGCCACATAAAACTCATCTTTAGAGATATCTTGGTCCAACTTATCCCTGTCACCACTCAAAACCTTGTTGGGGACAACCTCACAACAAGTAGCTCTAACAACAAGCACACCATTTGTCAGAGCATAAGGAGCAAAGATAGATTGGAAATGATCACTGAACATGCTCTGTTGGATCCTCAATGAGCAAACTGTCTATTTTGTGGAGACCAAGCACCCTCTTTGCCACAACTTTCCTTTTCAAGAAGTCAAAGTAGAATTTGTACCCCTTGTCTCCATATTGGATCCACTGTAGTCGAGAATGGATCTTGGTTCCACGGGCAAGATACTCTTCCCCACCTCTCATGATCATCTCCCACTTTGTCGGCTCCTTGTGAAGGGTGACATTATGAATGTCTTCTTCCATAAAGATACAAATCTCCTCTAGTTGTTGTCTAGCCACTCATATACTCGTCCTCCTTTGGGATATCTTCTTGCCCCACCCCCCCATAAACTTAAGAGTATTGTCTCATTGGACAAGGAGAAAGATTCCACACTCCTTGAACGAGGGTGTGGAAATCTACCGATTCCAAGTGAGATACATTCAATTTAAAAATTGAAGAAAAGGGTGAGTCCAAAGAAAGCCCTACAGAGATCATAGATTGGATAGGAAGATGGCCCGAACCTATCACATCCATTAGAACATCCACTGGGTGAAGCTTATTTGAGAATACAGTATTCTCTCTAGGTCCATAAAATCGACCCAACCTAGCCTGAACTCTATCTCGACCTTGTCAGTGATTGGTCCATGTGAGCTATCTACCATAATCCAACCCCTTTTGTTTCCAATTGGGATCGAAGATCTCTAAAGCATCTTTACACCTACACCAAGCTTGCTTCTCCAAACTATTAATCACCGCACCCCTGCCTTCACACTTGTCCCCATTCCATTCAACCATGTTGAAGTCTCCCCCAACAATCCAATCTACTGTCAACAGATAAGAAGCCATCCAGTCCCATAAATGGACCCAATGCAAGCTAGAATTTGGGATGTACATTGTATAGAACCCCATTACTCAATCCCGCATCAAAAGAGTGACCCAAAGACACCTGTTCTCCAGATCTTACTCGGTCGCAATTACCAAACATTGCAGTGAAGAAGAGATAGTGAGCACCACATTGTCACTCCCCTTGGCAATGATCAAAAGGCCAGAAAGGCCTATTCCAACAATAATTCGTCTTATTCCTAAGCTCAAAACCAACTGATTTAAACTCCTACTAGAAAACCACATCCGGTCGGAATCTCTGCAACACCCTTTTGACAAATTGCTTATGGTTGCGAATTGTCTTCCTTCTCACGTTCCATCATAGTAAGGAGAGCTTCATTCCAACATAAAAGAATGACCAAGGCCATTGAAATGGTTGGCCATCTTCAAGTCCTCCCCTACAGGGATACGAGAGTTTGTTGATTGGACTATCGCATCCTTGTAGTACTTCTGTTCAAGCTCAACTCTGTCTTGTCCATATGGGCAGGAGAAGTGATCACCTTCCTCTTGGAAGACTTAACCTGCCATCCCTGTTCAATCTCCATTCTTCCTCTACCCATTTGTTGTGCGTCAACCATAGTCCTAGATCTTTTGATCGCTAGATACTAGGTTGCTCACACAACATTGATGAACTAGGAGCCAAAATCAAAGTCATGACCACCGAGCCTCCTAAAAGTTAGCCTGCCACTGCACCAAGTAGACGACTCGATAACCGAAGTCGTGTTCACTTCCTTGGGCATGCGACACTGCCTGGGCGCAACCCACTGATGGCCAAGCCAACCTAGAGATGTGTTCGATAGACTACGCCTAACCCACACTTCATACATGAATGTTACTTGTTACACTTCCTTCACCCCAAGAAATTCCTTCACCTCTTCTAGGCGACGACCACCTGGGGGGGTTTTGCCGTTGGGAGTTGTGTTCGGGCAGTGCCGCACGCCCAAGGAAGGGAACGACGCTTCAACATCAGGTCCGATCCTTGGTGCTATGACACAACCCCCCTTGGAGCTCTTGCACCTCCAAGATCGACACCTGGGCCAAACCTTGAACCACCCCTCGTACCTAAACCCTTACTTGATCTTGGAGCCCCCATGTTGACACCACCAACTCCAATGCTAGACCTATCGGAGCTAGACCCAACAACACTTGCTCTAGCTCTACCCCTCCTTCGGCACTTGACCTTGCAAAAACCCCACTACCAACCATCGAATTTAAAGCCATAGAAGTGTAGCCCTGTAGCCCGTTCCTGAGCTTGGAATAGAGGCAAACACCCCCTCACCATTACCCTCCCTTGGCCTAGGCCAATGCTGAGGGCAATCATGAATCAAATGGTCCTAAGCTTGACAAGCAAAACATGCATTAGGGAGGTTCAAGTAGCAAACTTTTTGCTGCCTGGCTTCGTCAATAGTGCAAGTTGAAATAAAAGCAGGTAACTTCTGCTTCAGTTCTCCCTCAACATAGGCTTTCAAAGAGGCTCCAAAGGAATTACATATGCCATTTGGGATAAGCACTTTACAAAACTAATGGGCAAACAAATCAACAAATGGATGCATGCCAGTCAACAGGGAGGGGAACTCTATCCACAATGGATAATTGGCTTGACCATGATTCTCTGGATTAAAATCTGGCCTCCAAGACTGAACATAGGAAAAAGAACCTGCAATCTTCCATGTACCAAATGGCAAGGCATGGCAAGCTGATGCATCCGAGTTGAACAAAAGTCACACATACTTCCCATCCAACACCTAATAGGAGTTCTCAATGCGATTCCTTTGTCTTCCCATTTCGTAATGTCCATTGGTTGAAGGCTTCTATATCTCGCATGCAATGCAAAAAATACAAAATGAATTCTCCTGTCTCAAGGTGCATGTGCCCTTCGAAGTACTCCTTACTATCTGCCAGGAAGAAATTGAAGTCATCTTGGTGAGGGCGAGCCTTTGATTATGTCATAGATGGTGCTGCATCCTGAGGCTCTTCCATAGGCACATCCTCCACATGTGGTCCTTTTTGCACGGGGACACCCTCGCGCATATGTAAGTCCTCTATTTCCATCTCCTGCACAACCGTTGTAGCCCCCTTTGAAGGGATCTCTGCTGAGTGCAAGCCCTCACTTGTTGGAGGCATAGCACTATCCATAGTCTTTGAATCCAAGATTAAGCTAATCACTGGACTGCCAAGCCCATTGTCCACAACTGGATGAATCATCTTGCCGTGATCAACATCGGAAAATCGAGCATTCAATGAACAAACTATCGTACCGACTTCGTCCTCACCATCAAGATTTAAAGGTATGTAATCAGGAGGGCACTCCTTTGAATGACTTTGACAATGGTACACATTGTCAAATTTATTTGAATTACCTCGACCCACAAAAATAATTGTTGGACCCCTTTCGAAACCCACTGAGTAGCCTCCCTTCTCACCCCCCGTCACATTACCGAAGCAATCAATGAAAAAATAATCAGTATGGCCCAAGTCTGTACTTGTATGGTCCAATTTTGTACTTGTACATCTCTTGACCATCTGTATGGCCCAAGTCTGTACCTGTATGGCCCGATTTTGTACTTGTACGGCTTGCAGCCATATGGCCTTGTAGCTTCTCACCCATTGGCTGTTGAAACCCCTCTCCAGCCTGTGGACCTGTTTGCTGCTTTTTTGGATCAGTTGCATGCGGCCAAAGAGTGGTTCAAGCCACCTCTCTATTGCCCACACTTAGCCTGCATCCTCCTCCCTTGTCTTCCTTGTGGTCTCCTCCATATTGCCCTCTCCTTGCCCATGATCTGGTTCACCCTGCCTGCGTCCAACATCACGCACCCCTCGACCCTCCACACCCATTCACATTGTGCCCAAGACTATTCACACTTAAATAAGCCTTCCCCGGCAGGCTCCTCCTTAAGGAGATGTCTGCAGGAAAATATTTTTTTTAACATGATGTATCAACTGTTAATGTTTGCATTATTTTGATGACAATTATTTTATTTTTTATGATAAGTTCTCTTTCGTCAGTAATTCTTATATTTTGATCATTCTGTATTTTTTTTTGTTTAAGCATGGTTGTAAAGTTATTTTTGTTTATAATCCAGTTTTATCATTGCTTATGCCCTGTGTTCTAAACGTAGCCTCCGACTCCAGACAAAAGTATATGGCATTATTAAAACTTTTGTTTTTCTCAATAACAGTGTTGCTTTGACTTTGAGGCTTTTCACTTTTTTGGTAAAGTTTTTCCCAACTATGGAAATAGTGCGACTGGTTTTCCAAGTGATTTTGCGGAACACTATTGGCTTCTGTCTCTGTAAAAGAGTCCTTGTAAATCTAATCACC
>NWUY0300036386.1:0-14711 GCA_004151065.3 Larix sibirica | reverse complement strand
AAATGGTTAGGATTGATGTGTAAGTCTTCATTTGTGATTATTGTGGTTTTTGTTCTTGAAAGGCATTGGTTGCTGGCAATGCTTATTGGTAGTATCCTTAATCTGGTTAATATGCTAACCTTGTGTGATACCTACAAATATATATTTTTAGAAGCAACAAGAAATGAAATGAAATTATACGAAAATACAAAATCACCCCAACTATACATGTAAGTTTTTCAAGTCCTACACTCAGTTTTTACATATAATGCAAAAACAAGTATCCTTAATGGGATTGTCTTATATACATGATTTTTTTTTTCTTCTGATTTTACTTTAGTTTCCATCTGGAGGTGCCAAACTTGCTCTAAACAAAGTAGTTGAGGATTTGCCATTGATAACATAGATATATAAAAATGGCATTCCCATACTTCATAATGACAAAACTTGACACAATCATTACACCAACCAAAAGAAACAAAAGGAGATTCATAGAGAGATCAATGGTACATCTGCAGTGGCAGGGTTTCCTTTCTTCAGTCTTCATCTTCCTCCATCATGACCTTGGAAATAATTAGGTCTGTAGCAGCTCCTTGGTTTGTCAATTTGTCTGCCTCAATAGGGGAATGTACTTTCTGGGTTGATTTACTTGCTACAGAATCCTTTCAAAGTTATTATTCATAGGATTCTGTCAGATGCTATTACAATTAAAAAAAGAAAAAAAGAATTACACAGACATTACAGGTTTGTCATTCCATTAATGGCTGAGAGTTCCATGGCATTCATTAATACTCAAGTCTCTTGTAGTTTATTCATAGATGTTCTGAGAACCATTCATGCAGAATTTGAAGTTTTCCTTCTGGGTTCTGTATGAGTTCCCCATCCCTGGCTTCCCTCGGTTTCCTTTAACTGCCCCACTTACCAAATATTACCAGCAAAGCTTGATTTAATTTAATTCCAAACCTGCCTTTTGGCTGCATATTTGTAGTTCGCATTTGCCTATTTTAAAGTACTTGCAACTCTAACAAGCTAAAGATATCTAATTAGTTTTTCTTCAAAACATGATTGGACTGAAAATGTTTCATCTATTTGTTTTTCTCCTTTAAGCTGTGTTCTCCAGGATAATAAAGAATACCCTTGTAAGCCCTTCTTTGGAAGCACTCAGATTACTTCTTTGGATGTGCTATCATTATATTTTTTGTATAAAGTTTCCTTTGAAGTCTATCAATAGGCAATATATACAAGCTTTAATACAAAAAGATGGGCTGTCCACGCAGCCTCTTGTTTACACCCAAACCTACACTGCGGTGGTCAGTGGAGACTCAGTGCAACTTTAGACACAATGCCCATTATAACCTCAGGGTTCATGTCTTTCGCTTCAGCTGGTGCTTTTCCACTGTCAGGGCTGTGGCCCTAGGTATTATTGCTTTTGATTTGTAAGTCAAGCTCAGAAGGAGTAAATAAGATCAAGAAACAAAGAAAACTCAAAGAAGCATATATCTATGAGGGAAGGATGAATCTGGCAAGAGGATTGCCTGCACCTGGGCTACGGAGCCAAAAGAAAAATAGAGGTCCAAGTGGAAGCTGAAAAATCCAATGGTGCATCCGGTTCAGACAAATTCTATTGGATCAAGGCAAGTCAATCTCCATATCACTGTTTGGCAGGTGAATCCCATAGGGAAAATAACTCTTCATACAATTATATCCTGGCTGCTTCAAGACCAAGCCAAGCATAAGGGCAAACTGAACACTCTGTTAAGTCAAAGCTGTAAGTAGAAAAGTCTGATCAACAAAATAACTGAGCCTAACCCTAACACTATGAAATTATGAGGATTGAATCAAAGCATTAAATCACAATTGCTCATACAACTAACGGAAGAAGAAATCCACACAGAATATGAACCAGATAAACTTAATTGAGCAGGAGAATTGCAATAACAAAAAAATAAAATTAACATGTCAGAAGAAAAGAGAAGACGAGGACCAAACTATTCATTTTATTGATATCAAAGCCCGAGAACAAATTACAAGGGGATGGAAACACATGATCTAATTCCTTTTTCCATCTTTGAAAACTAATTAAATAGATGCCTGACTAGTCTTGGCCAAGGAAGGTGCACCACATAGAAGAAGAAATATCTATTTAATTTGGGTATACCAGCTGAAATGTCATATTTTCTTACCATGGTTCACATACATCTGCAGTGTGGCAGCCATGCTTGAAAAAAAGTCTCATAGTGTTTTCAAGCTGCATGCTTGTCTACATTGGAAATTTGACTTCACTGAGCAGTTTGTGTCTTGTTAGGTTAGGGTAGGTTAGGTTTACATTTTTAATAAAGTTCCTTAGTCGAACATTAGTCCAGTTTGTCCTATTGTGGTAGAAATCTCCTCATATTTCCAATAAATAATAACAGTTGCAGCAACAAGTCTATATGCAGAAGTCTGAAAATAGTCAAAGGTACTAATGACATTCTGTCATGAAGCCAAAGCTGCATCTTGAAGTTTGTATTGAGTCAAGGTCCTGAGTCCCGACAATGTCATATCTGAGCCCTATTGTCAAAGTCTTTTCCAAGTCTTGCTATTAGTGGGATTTTAGGTTGCCAAATTCAAAGTTAAGAGTCATCCCACTTGTAATTAACCAAAAATGTATGCAGGTATATTAAATGAAGATGATGCATTTTCCAGGTTATATGTTCAGATCAAGCAAATATTAAGAGGAAAGCAACTTTTGGCATTGGGATTCTGATGCAGACTGCAAATTCAATTGTAGATAAGTTTGAGCAGTGGTAGGTAGTTGGCTATTCCCAGAGATTTCTCGATTGTCAACATCCCACAGGGAGATACTCTCCTTGGATGGAGCCGCTGTCAGCACCCAGAATTGCATCCGTGCAATTCTCGAGCTACTTCCAAATTTGTGCATTGAGCTAGTTCACTGGGGGCAATCCTTTGTTGGATTGTTGGAACTTGGTATAGCAGTGTCAGATAATTTGTGTTAGAGATCAGTTCACATCTGGGGAGCATTTCCAGTGTTGCAGTTTGAGATATTTCTCGATAAATTATAGGTGCATTCAGAGTCTATTCACAGTTTGCATGCGATATGCATGCAATTCTGAGACACTGCTATTTTTAGCAGTTGGTGTTTCAAGGTTCACATGTTGGATTTGATAACACATCCGTGTTCCTTGTTATCATGTGAATCTATGGAGACCATTTTTAGCAACATGTGAGGTGTTTTGTAAAACTGCTATTTTTAGCAGTTGGGGCTACAGGTCTTGCATGGTGAGATAGACAACATATTTTTCTTCCTTGGTTGCGCATGAGTTGAATGAGCCTATTTGTCTACATGCATGGTGATACTATTTGTACCAGTGTCTCTCTAGGTATGCTGTTTATAATAAGTGTTGCCTCACATGCTATTTTGTTATTTTGAGGTTCCAATTTGTTAGGAGGTGTAGCTTGACATTTTAAGGTTCCCATTTTTAAGGAGGGGTCGCTGCTAATTTTAGCATGCCTCTCTTTAGGCAGTGATATGGTGCTTGCAGGGTGATGATTGGTTAGAGAGATGGTGCCATGTGTCTAAGTGTGCATAAAACATCATTTTCATAATTATAATTTGATGAGCATGAGGATAATGACATGTGTCTTTGTGTGGGTAAAGACAAATAATTAATAAATTTAAATATATCTCTCTCCCGAGATATCTTTGGAAAATATTTCGTCTTATCGATGCAAGGAGTAGTTTAAGTGTAGATTATTTATGGCAAAGAACTTGACTCTTATCCACAAAGAGGGTGCACTACTTGAGGTGGATACATGTAGTTTATTTCGAACTCATTCTTATCTATTCAATTGTAGTTAAGTGCACATTGCATGCAACCTTATCCACTTACATCCAAAGAAAACTATGCCTTGCATGAGAGACTACTTTAGTTTCATTTTAGTTCAAGGTTCAGTTAGAGTTTGCATTCATGACTATTATTGGCCAAGAAAGGCACACCACTTCGAAGAGGAAATATCTATTTAATTAGTTTTTAGAGATGGAGAAAGGTGTTGGATTCCAGGTCTTCATTCCCCCTTGCACTTGTAATCTGTTCTCAGGCTTTGCTATCAATAAAATGAGTAATTTGCTCCTCATCTTCTCTTTTATTATGGCATGCTAATTTTATCTTCTTATTGTTTTATAGATGGAGAAAGGGGTTGGATCTTGGGGCTCCATTCCCCTTGGAATATGTTCTTGGGCTTTGATATCAATAAAATGAGTACTTTGGTCCTCCTCTTCTCTTTTCTTTTGGCATTTAAATTTTATCGTGTTGTTCTAGCAATTCACCTACTCAATTAAGTTTATATGTTTCATATGTTATGTGGATTTGTTCTTCCCTTCGTTGTACAAGCATTTGCGATCTAATGCTATCATTCAATCCCCAAAATTTCATAGTTTTAGGGTCAGGCTTAGTTATTTTGTTAATCAAAGTTTGCTACTTGCAGCTTAGACTTGATGGACTGCTCAATTTGCACTTATGCTTGACATGCTCTTTAAGCGACCAAGATAGAATTGTATGCATGGTTCTTTCCCTACGGAACTCCCCTACCTAGTTGTGATAAGGCTGGTTGATATGCCTTGATCCAGTGGGATTCATTTGAATTGTATGCCCCATTAGATTTCTCTACTTCCACTCGGACCTCTGATTTTCTTTCCACTTCATACCGCAAGGAGCAGGCACTGGTTTTGTTGGATTCATCGTTCCCGCATTGAGTTAGCCTTCTTTGAGTTTTCTCTATTTCTTGATCTTATTTACTCCTTTAGAGCTTGATTTGCAAAGAGAATCAATGCCTACAACCACCTCCAGATGTTGGAAAAGCACTAGCTTGAAGTGAGAGACATGAACGTTGAGGTGATAATGGATGTTGTATCTAAAGTTGCATTGAGTCTCCACTGACCACTGCAATGTAAGTTTAGGTGTAAACACCTCCACACACAAGAAACTCGATATACATGGGTCGACTAATGTTAAAACACCTACTATCCTAGCATCTAAAACAACTACAACCCACACAAACAAGCCTCATTACATATAACCAAATAACTATAGCTCTAAACTATTTATCATACAATAGGAAAGTAATGTACTAGGAGCTCATGCTCCCTTTGGTTTCACTTTTTGGCCTTTGTGCTTCTTGACCTTTGTCTTTTGTTTGCCTATGAGGGCATCGGCAACCTCAATAATCATCAACTATAGATAATCCTCATTTGGAGCATGAACATTGGAGGTGTCCTCTTGATTGGAAGTATTTGAGTCATATTTTCCTTTATTGGATCCAAGGGAGGGGGATGACACTATATGAAGGCAGCAGGGGACTTTGAAATACAAAAGGGAACAATAAAGGGTTGCATAGTAACAGATGGAGTAGTGATAGGGGGCTTGAAAGTGGTAGAAGACAACATACTTGAGGTCTTGTCTCTCTTTTCCCTAATGTATGTGCTTCTTGAATTCTTCCACCAAGGAGAAGTTTGATGTTCATTGGTGCATCGCTTAGGTCCCTATGGCTTAGGGAAGGGGATTGCTAAATGTTCATGTTCAAAGCAATGCAATGGAAACAAATGTGCTCATAATCCACAACTTAGGTCCAACTATGTTCACCATACCTTAAGATTACTTGATTTGGGAACATGCTACCCAGATTTACATAGATGCACTACCGAGCAAATGTAGTAGAAAATTTATCTTGTGTTAATCTTACCGATCCAGATCCGATTCTCAGTCCCGAATAATTTACTGCAATTATTAATTGAAAACACACTGAGATCTAACAAATTTACGCAGTGGAAAAACACAAGAAATCACATTCACATTTTATACTTAGATTTACCCTAGAAAACCCAAACTGCGGAAAAATCAACAACCAAATGATTTTTATTAACTATAAAAATCCTTGGTTCCCGTCTTGGGATAATGGCTCACTGAGGAAAAATACAATATGATAGGATGCTAGCTAGCCTTCACACCTCAAGATCAGTCCTTCGATCTTGCTGGTTGCTAACCCTTGGATTGCTCGTTTCCTTTGACCCTGCCCCTGTCCCTGCCCCTGCACACTTGTCTTAAAGTCCATTTTCAACCAATCAATGAGATCGTGCTCACTCTGTGTGACTGTTGTGTGTCTCATCCTCTCCTTAGGCTTTCTTTTATATCTTTGCAATGACCAAAGCCCTAACCATAGATCTCCAAAGTGATCAACAACTGAGATTAGATCTCAGGCCTCACTGAAGATCAACGGTTGTGAATTAATATTAAGTTCACTTTTTAGTCATTAGCCAACATTAAGTTAATAATATGCTTTTCCTAAGTTAGACTTAGGAAAGAGATACAACGGTTTCTTGCTTTCTCAAGCAAGCTCCTAGAGAGGTGATCTAGATGACTTCTGCATGCCCAACACTTGGCCCATGCAGAAGTACCTGCCCAAGCTACAAACATCAACATCTAGGGTGGCTTGGCTATGACAAATGTAGATTCCCAAACCATCCCCAATAGTTGCCAAGGTCTTGGGGTTTTAGAGTTCCAATGGAAGGTTTGGCAGCCTAATGTAAAGTGACACCAAGGTTAAGACTTCGACATTAGGGTTAAAGTCCTTGCCATGGTTTATGAAAAGCCCTACACTCTCCATAAACCATGGGTCACACGTCATCACTTCACGTTGTTCCTTGTCAGAGTCAAAATCAAGGACAAAGTAACCCTTAGCAGTAGGGTGAATGGCCACAATTTTTGTGAGAAACAATCCCCAAGACACCTCAGTCCTAGCTTGCAGTTGTTTCAATGTAGGCCAGAGAGTGTCAAGTTCACAAATCACCCCATGGGCCACAAGATACTTGATCTCTTATTCACCCAATCTATTGACAACGTAACATCCGGGATATAGGTGGTGTTATCGACACAAAAGGTTGAGGAAGAGTGAGCTGATGTTCCCGTTCTAGAAGCAACTTCAACGTTGAATATGGTATCCTTAAAGGAGATTGTGGGCTTCTATTGTTCTCTTGATGTAGACATTGACTTCCTAGGAGAAGAAGAGGGCATGGCCTTGGGTTGTTGCTTAAAAGAGCAGCATTTGGAGGTTGCTGCAATCTCCCTGCAAAAGCATAGTGCATAGCCTTGGGTTGTTGCTTAGGTGCCATTGAAGCTTGGATCTTTGGAGTGGTAGTGGAAGACCTCCGAGGAGATGGAGGTGGCCTCCCAGTTAAACTCACAACAATTTGTTACCCACCAAACGACGATAAAGGAGGCTTGGCTAGGGGCAGGAGGGGGCTAACTTGGTGTGCTTGTCACTGCTTTATCCTTATTGAGCATGGAAGGAGACTAGAGGCCAACAATGGAAGGGGAGGCAATTGAGTCCTTCCATTTGGTCTATAAGAGAGGGGCATGGAGAGAGGGGCATGGGGTCCAGGGAAGCTGGAAAAAACCCTTAATTTGTAAGATGATCATGATATCATTATATTACTATCCTTCTTATGGTTTAAGTCCATAATTTTGCTTATGCATTTTACAGACCAAAGCTACATGAAATGTCTTACTCATAAGAGATTTTAGGAATGAAATGCAGGGTCAAGGGCAGCCAGTGAAAACCCCAAATTGGTAAGAAGATTGCACTATCATTATATTACTATTCTTAATATGGTTTAAGCCCATAATTCTACGTCATTTTGCAGATCAAAGCTACATGAAATGTACTACTCATAAGAGATTTTAGGAATTAAGCATTTTTGGATGGTGAAATTATATGAACCGATAGTTTATTCTTTTATTTCCTAGTTGCAAGATTTTATTTCTTCATTTTGTATGTAATGTTTCAGTGATATTTATAGTTTTGTCATTACATACTTAGGTTCTGAGAGTTCTTATGGTCATTAGAAGTCTAAAATCTCTTATTTGGTGTCTTTCATAATCCAAAATTTCCAGAGAAATATATGCTGCATTTTATTGCAAAATAATCCTCTGTGCTATCCTCTTACAGCAACGTTCTGGTATTCCATGAAACTTACAGAACTATCCTGAAACATACTATTAGGGGAGAATCATAGTCACAGTTTAGTAGTCGGATATCAGTAGTTCAAGTTGTTTTTTTTCGGTAGAGTGCAGCTCTGCTTGGTTAGGCTTATCTTAGCTTAGTCACTGGTTTTAAGCTTTTTAACTGAAGTTTTTCAGACTGGAAATTATGAAGTCACAATGACATATTGAGGAATTGTTTTGTTGCTTGGCTCAGGCACCTTGTTGTGCCAACCATGCTTGAAAGGCTGTGTAGTTCTGAATATATAAACAGGCATGTTGTCCTGTAACAAATGTTTGGCTATTCGCTAGCAATTGTGTGTAAGTGCAGCTCAGCAGGGAATTGCTTATATTTTCTGGAGGATTAGTTTTAAAATCATTTGATAAAATATTTGCACCAAGTAGATACAATGTAGATCCCTCTACCTTTTTTTACGAGTATGATATCAATGCTATTTTTGTAGATAGTGTTACCCAGATAATTTATTTTGAAGACTGATCTAAAGATCTAAAAGTTTGGTCTGGTATCCCCTTTTTAAGCTGGGGTCATTTCGGTTCAATTTTAGTGGCATCTCTATTTCATGCTCTAAACATTGTGGATTGACGAGTGTTATAGAAGTTCTGGAGTCTGTACTATATTGCAAGGCTTACTAAGTTTCTCGAACCTCTGGAGGAGTATGGACATATAGGTGTGTATAAAGGAAGCTTGCTGCACCTATGCTGAGTTATATGAATTTTTAGTTTGGCATATGTCAAGTTGTTAGTGGTTGAATTGTGTTCAGGCTTATAATATGGGTTTGTTGTATATGGGGCTGCAAACATTCACAAAATGATGTCATTTTGTTGGGTTCATCATCATAAGGTTTGGATGCAAAACTTGATTATCCTTATGTGCCAGTGAATTTGATGCAGGTTCACTCATTGCGTTTGCACTTTGCTGTCTTTGCTTTGGAGCTTTGTTCACGTCAGTCTGCTGTATTTGCTTTGTGCACAATCTCCACGGGGGATTTTATTTTTCTATAGACTGCTATGCTTGCATCTTTACTAGTCGACAAGGGTAGGAAGGCCTTCTCAGGACTGATAGATATTATATGTGGTTTCTGTTTCTCATCTTCTACGGTTTCTATTACCACATTCAGTTTTCTTCTTGGTCCATAATTGTCATTATCAAATCTCATCTTGCAGTGATATGGCTCCTCTTCCTAATGATACATTCAGTGTTTGCCTTCAATTGCAGGCTTTACTACAACAGGACACTGTAAAATGAGATAAGGTAATGTAAATACACAGCGTTAGTGCGAAAGCAACTCCCATGACTATACCAAAAGCAGAAAAAGAGGTAAGTTAGCCAATACAAACAAAAAAAGAGGTAAGTTAGCCAATACAAACAAAAAAAGTAGTGCTGATACAAAACCATGTTGAGAATAAAATGCAGATGTCAAGGCGTGATGGAACTAGAATTAGAATGGAGTGAGGAAGAAAAGGGCCAACCATTAGAGTCATCAATCATTGTGAACGGGTTGATGCACATGATGTTGTTTGGAGAATACTTTGGGCCAAGGGTGCCTGGTTATGTAATCTTGGGAGGAGACCTGGATCATAGAGGTCTATCACTCCTAATAGGATGGATGGGGGAAGAATCTTTGAATGGAATACTCGCTGCCCATCACTACACCAAAAGCAGAAAAGAGCTAAATTAGCTAATACAAACAAAAAAAATAGTCCTGATACAAAGCCACGTGGAGAATAAAATGCAGATGTCAAGGCATGATGGAACTAGATCTAGAATGAAGGGAGAGAGAAGAAGAAGATGCCCACCCGTTAGAGTAATCAATCATTGTGAAGGGGTTGATGCACATGATGCTGTTTGGAGAATACTTGGGGCCAAGGGTGCCTAGTCATGTAATCTTGGGAGGAGCACTGGATCGTAGGGGTCCATCACTCCTAACATCCAAGGACAGGGGTTTGGTGGGGGGATCTTTGAATGAAACAATCTCCGCTTGAATAGAAATAGAGGATAGTGCTTTGTGTAAAGTGGTCTATGTGGTCTTCAATGCTAGGATCTCCAAGACTGGTCTATGTGCAGCCTTGTTGGCATCTCAAATTGGAGCTCCTCAAAAGTATCGTGGAGGTCTACTAGTGGGGTTGGAGTCTATAAGAAATCCAAGGTCTCATTGATATAGCACAAGAAGCGATTTGGTCTTGAACTTATCATTTGCAGCAATTGTAGAGATGACAAGAAGGAATAAAGATGTGATCCCCATGATGGGATCTAGCCAAGGAGGTGCACATAGGATCCATGACTTGTGCTCTAACACCACCCACTTGAAAAGAGTTAGGCATCTATGGTTAGGATAGTGAGAGGAGAGGGAGCCTCTCAAGTCTCGATGGAGGAAATGAAACCACCCTTTGCTCTCATAATAGATGGGACATTTGAAGACGAGGTGCTCCTTCGATTTAGTCTTCTGCAAGTGATGTTATTGGCAAGTCCTCTTGCGGTGGGATGGAGTGATTTGGCTCAACTCAATGCTTGTATATTCAAGGTTGATAATAAGATTGTCCCTTAGAAACATAAAGTGTTCGGAATAGAATGCCATTTTAAGGTTGAGTCTCTTGTTGGGGGTGGGGGAACAATGACCCAAGTTATTTGGATGTATTGCTTATAGATATCCTTTTCAATCATCTCATGGTTCAAGCCTTGTTTAGATGGTAGAAGGTGACCCAAGTTATTTGGATGTATTGCTTATAGATATCTTTTTTAATCATCCCATGGTTCAAGCCTTGCTTAGATGGTAGAAGGTGACTTGGAGCATTTACAGAGTACTTGAAAGGGGGAAGTTAATCCATTGAAGCAACTAAGAAGCCTCCAAAAACCAACAATGCCTTCATTTGGGAGCCTAAGGAAGTAATATTCTTTGAAGGATATAGTGCTAGGTTGGGGTACCTATAGTTCTCGAAAGCAAAGCTTCATAGAGTTTAGACATAGTGAAGAAAGAAGACGAGTCTAAGGTGGGCCTCAAAATCTACTTAGATAATCCACTGAGAAATTGTTTGTTTGCAATGAATGATGTTTTGTAACATAAGGGTTTGTACTCTTTGTCCTAACCTAGTGGATTTGAAGCAAACTAGGTCTCGAGATTGTGAAGCCACATAGTTTAGAGGGTTTGATGATTGTTTCCTAGTGTTAGATCTTAGACACCATATCTTGAAGTGATGTTGAAAGCACTATTGTGAGTAGGACAAGGGAACCATAACCTTTGGTAAGTTGACATTGGAAAACATGTCACAAATTGAATCAAAGTCATTAAAACTAAACCTGTATGTGTATGCTATGGTGATCATGATCTTGCCCCCTTTGAAGTGGAAGCATAGTTGGAGTCAGTATGCCTAGACATGTTAAATATCATAACCTTGGTGTTACCATGGTTAATTGTCCATTGTCCATTGTCTAGGAACAAGAATGTTGGATATGGTGTTGGTTTGTCTCCCAGGTGCCTCTGGTGATGAGGCCAAGAGGATCACATCGTTGACAAATAAAAACAAGGAGATCAAGACATAGTGTACAAGAGGATTGTCACTATCCTATGTGAGCACCTTGAGAAAGGAATGAACTCATCAATATAGATCCCAAAGAGTCATTGCGAGAGGGAAGTGGTTTGATCCCTATGGTATTCTTGATAAAGTTAGAGAGGTCATGGGTGGTGCGAAGATGCCCAAGCATTGACTCGTATAGCCTCATGATAGCAACCAAAAGGGCCTTTGAAATACCAATGTCATGTAACTTTTGGAAAACTTGGAATCGAGTCGAATATGTTTTGAAAGTCCACAAAGCAAGAAAGGATTTTTGGAAAGAAGTGATGGGCCTTTTTACTATTCTACAAAGGGAAGATGTGGTCAATAGTCGGTAGAATTCTCCATGCTCTTTGGCTTTGAGGTATTTCCTCTCACATTCATTAGAGAGCTAGAGAGCCACATATGTAGTACTATAGCATAGAGCTTAGTAAAATAGTGTCCAATCATGGTCTTGTTATTGTTAGGGTATGAAGTAACCCTCGATTTGAAAATGGGTTGGATGATATAGTGGGGCGATGATGGAGGGAAACTCAAATGAAAAATTTGATTAAAGAAATCAATGATATGGAAGTCAAGATAGTGAATACCATGTTCAAGGACCTTGGCATAAAGGCCTTCCTTGTTATCAACCATTTTGGTGTTCATGATCTTGAGCAATATCTTAATGTTGCCATGAGAGAATATATATAAAGAAGAGGGGGGAGAGGTGATGTTTATTGGATGTCACCAAAGTACGGTAAAGAGAGTGTATGAGAAAATGGAATGATGATCTAAGGAGAGCAATGTGTAGAAATGGGTTGCCAAAAGGCTTTATGTGAATGGTGGAGGGATTCAAAAAGCTTGCACCCCTACGTGGTATGGAAATTTTGCTTTTTGTGATGGTGGAGACGCATGTAGTTTTTGTGAATGTGAAGAATGGAGTGGGGTCACGAAGAAAGAATGGAGTGGGGTCCCTTTTTTTCCAAATTCAAATTTGTAATGTATCTTATTTATTATTTGTTAAGCCATCATGAGAATTACATCTATTTGTTCTAGTTGATGTCATTTATAAAGCCTTTTGGAGTTGTCTTAACAATGAAAGATGAACTAGGCATATTCTTGTGATTTGGTGTTTAATATGTTTATTCTCTTGTATTTTTTACATCAATTTTTGGTTGAAGCATCATAGTAAGAGCATTGTTTTTACTTTAAAGTTGAACAAAATCATAGCTTGCTAGCTAAGGATGCTTTCCCACATTTGTGGATGACATTTCTTGTAAACTTGTTAGCGTAGACTAGTGCTTGTAATCTACAAGGGAGTCAAACTTGACCATTGTTGATAGAAAATTAGTCAAGTATCTAGTAACATTTGTGACAATTGATTGAGCTAACCCCTGAGCTCATCTTTCACCAAAATATATAATAACATTCAATGGATGGTTGTTTCCTAAGAGAGGTCATAAACAAACCCTTCAGGGAGTTGAAAATAGTGAAGAACATCACCTATTAAGGATTAAAGAAAGAGATTAACTGTGACATTGTAATGGATAAATTTAACATAATCAATGAAAAAGGCCTTGTGACATTGAGGGTCTTCCCCAACAATGCCACTGAAATGAGGTAACTCTAGTGTATTTGGAGGAAGCCATGTCACTACAATCTCACGGGGTGTAAAAAAATGTGTAAAGACTTGATCAAAAGAAAGTCTTTTGGAAGTATTCCTTCACAGTTCTACCAATCAGATTTAGGTTTTCACCATGATAACCATTATAAGGTGGTGTGTTATTATTAGAAGGTGGTTCCTCTACACCACCTTCCATGCTCAATTATGGATAAGTGCCCATGTTATAAAAAGGAGTCGGGTTGTTGAACATGCTCATACTTGGGTTCTAACTTCCTTGGAAATTGACACTTTGAAGTTGTGTCATTGTTGGGATGAATACTTGTCTAGGAAGTTGTGAGAGAGTTGGAACAAATGTTGGGAGAAATTTAAGATGTATGCTTGTCCTTGGGAGAATGTTTGGATGTGTGCATGGATTTGGGAGAATGTTGGGATGTGTACTTTTCTTCCATATTGCAAATAAGTTGGAATGATAATTTGGTTCATGTTAAGGCATATGTTGTATGAACGCTTCACTAAGCATGGAATTTTACTGGAGGTTGAGAATTTTGGGTTAAAACATTTACATTCCCTTGGCTTACATTTGAAAGTTTTTGAGGCTTTTACTAATAATGGTGTATGCATACTTGTTTTTTTTGAATATGGGTTTGAGGTAACCTTTGGAAAGATGCCATTGAATTGCCAACACTTAAAGATCCAAAGGATAAAATGATGATGACCAATGAAGAGACCAAAAGTTCCACTCGGCCCTATATATTGACTAGAGGAGCCACTTAAGGACGAAGAGGGAGAAGATTCATCCCAACAATAGTGATATTTTTTTTGGTATTTTAAGGGAGGCTTTCCTGAGAGGTAATACCCATTGGTTTGAGAGGAAGGAATCTCCTTAGAATAGAGGTTAGATTTAGTGCAAAGAATAGGGTTATGGGGTCACATGTGAAAGCCTCATAATAAATTAAGGCCCAACTAGGAGAACTTTGGTTCTACAACCTGAACATGTGTTGAATGATGAAGCTAAGAGGAAGAATCATGAGAATCCACATAATATTTCATGTCAACAAGGCTAGCATGGATGACCTCCATTGATGGTAGGTAGAGCTTGGAATAGGAGGTGACCTTGGAAACTAGTCAATAAAAGAATGAGAGATGGAGAAGGATAACATTCCCTCTCTTAGAGAAAAATGATACAATATCCCCTATGGTTGGATCAAGCACTCAACATAAAAAAGAAGAGGCAATATCTTTTAAGGGAGGCAAGGGTTAATGGGGATTCCCAATGGTGTTGCAAAAGTATAGTGTGAGAATGGATCCATGCTACCACAAGGAGAAAAATCAAGAAACCCCGGGGAAGAGGAAGATAGGGATAAAAGAAAAGGAAAAAACCTTCTATATTAATTACGATTTTAATATCAATTATGTTGAAATATTCACCAATGCTGAGAAGGGGGTTGAATCGGTATTGAACAACTTTTACCATTTCAAACTTCAAATTGAACATGTAAACATTAACCATTAACAATGTCATT
>NWUY0300036379.1:7594-20966 GCA_004151065.3 Larix sibirica | reverse complement strand
TTTGCATTGCTTCGAAGTTGTGGACATGGTTTTTAAGTGTAAGTTTGAAAAGAAAATTAAAAAAAAATGATATGAACACAAAAAACTGTAAGTTATATGTCAATAGATAGACGATTTGTTGATGACTCCATTGGTATGAATTCCACCACCTAAGGTGCTTCCCACAACAGGCTTTAGGCCTAGAAAAGGGGGCTAAAATCTTGTTTTTAAAGCCCTTGGTCGAGTTATTAGCTTGATCAAGGTTTTAAAAATGCTCAATTGAGGTTTTGAGCAAATTTTTAAATAGCTTGATTCAGGGTTTATCAATGTTTAATCCAAAGGCTTGATCGAGCTTTTTTCCATCACCTTTTTGCATTGAATTCACTTCATTTTCTTCCCTCTAACAAATAGCGTGAATTACCTACCAAAATTTTGCATTTAATAAACTGAATAGCGAAACAATTATATAAAACAAAAAAACATAAACTAAAATTTAACAATTGTAATACCATTATAAGCCTCTTGAGTGGCCCATAGTGTACATCTTTTTTAATATTTGCCACATAAAGATATATATTTTTTCAAAGGAAATTAGACATTTTTGTTTGTTATTAACCAATCAACATGGGAAACAAGAAACAAGCTTGTGATCAAAGTAATGAAGATGAAATATGAGAAAGGACCAAAGAAAGGATAAGGAAACATAGAACAACATTAAGAGAGCAACAAGAAAAGGATGCATGCCATCCTTTGATGCATCTAGTTCCAATTGAGGGAAATATCGATAATTTTCTTATTTCATTCTTCAAACACTAATTATTTTACAAGTTTATTAATTCTTACCTCTTACTCCATTCTTTCAGTTATCATTTTTCAAAATTAGTTACAACTATCACATTGATTAGTTACTAGTCATTGGATATTCTAGATATTTTATGACACACACACACACACACAACGCATGAATGATAAGTTTAATTTACTTAATTTCTTATTGGTCACATGTAATTTTTATCTACTAAAAATTGTAGTGAAATTTCCATGCACGCATTGAGTGTTATTAGAAAATATTAGTGCATGCTAGTGTAACTAGTATAATCTATATAGCAAACAATTGTATGTTCTCAAAATTTCTATTTAGTGTTAAACTTTATTCCTCAAGGTTGGGTTTGATAGGAATTCAAATATCATAATGAAATTGATAGTCAAATATTCATATCAATGATCACTCTAGAACAACTTAAATTCAAATATGTCCGTGAAAAAAACAATAAGTTAGAATTACCTTGCAAATNNTATACAATATTCTTCCAACTAAACTATAAACTATATGGAATATTGTTTTTTGACTAGATTAAATAAATTTTAATACTTATAAAAGATATATATAATTAACATTAAATGAAGTGTACTTAATTTATAATCAAATAGTTAACATATATAATCAAGAAGATACAATTTACATTAAATTAAAATGAAGCATAAGTTTAAGAATCACTTCGATTGCGATTATTCTAGAGGACGCGCAGAGGAGAGAGAAAAATCGCGCTCTGAGTTTTTGTAGTTGAGTTCTGCGGCGAGGATTTTGTATGGCATCTTCTGGAGGGGGAAGATCCCCCTCCATCATGCAACACAGGCATGAGGAGGTTGGGGAATCAACAAAGAACCACCCGAATTTGGGTTGCAATGGTATCGAGGGAAGAAGGAAAATGGATTTGGAGCGACAAAAGAGGCAAGCGGGTTGTATACCAAGATTTGCAAAGAACCCTTCTCTACATATTAATTCTAAAAAATTAAGGGAACGAGTGGAGCAATGGAAGGAGAAAGACCTAATTGGGAAGTTCATTGGTATATGGCCAAAGGATAAGGATATGTTGAAGTAGATCAAGGCAACCTGGAACCCCAGGGGCCATTATGATCTACACTTGGGGGACAAGGGTTTCTTCACTATCATATTCTTCAACCATGACGATAGAGATAGGATATTCCTGGGAGGGACATATTTCTTCTTTTCTACTGGGCTATTCCTACGCCCATGGAAGGAACGTTTCAACCCTGATAATGAAGATATGAGTATATATTCAGTTTGGATCGGAATGTACTCCTTACCTTGTGAATACTAGGAACCAAAGATACTAGAAGCAATCAAAAATACCCTAGGAAAATTTGTAAAGGATTTTGAGAAGACAAAACAACAGTGATACATATATTTTGCAAGGATATTTGTTTATATGGATATGTCATGCGAACTACCTTAAGCAATCAAACTTACTTGGGATGATGAAGACTGGGTGCATCCCATTGATTACGAGCAACTTCCATTTAGGTGCAGACAATGCCATGAATATGGTCATTTGGGAAGAGACTGCCCCCTAAACCGACCAAACCAAAATCCAATCCAGGAGATCAAGGAAAAAGACACTAACGAGGAATGGTTTACTCAAGTGCAGAATAAAAGGAGACATGGAAGAAGAACCAATAATCAGCCACAGATCAAGCAAACTAGAGAGAAGAAGAAACATGAAGAGAATCGGTTTGAAACAATCAACCAAGTTGAGGAAGATCTGGTCTACCTAAATAAGGATAAAGCTCAATATCCTAACCCGGATGGGCTAGAAACCTCATCCAATATGAAGAAAGTACATATTGATTTGGAAGACCAAACTAAATTTATGGAGGAGGATTAGTTGGAGGAAGCCGAGGATATGGACCTAGGGGAGCTAAGTTTGGATGAAATCGATAAGGAATGCAACAAACAAGGGAAAGGTTATGTATCAAGAAGACAGATAGAACTCCTGCATCAATCCATCCTCGAAACAAAGTCCTCCTCCCAGTTGGGCACTTAACAATATCCATCGAAGGGGAGCAAGCGGAAACAACCTGAGGAAGGAGAGAAATGCAGGAGAAAGACAAATCACTAGAGAATAGTAGAGGTTAGAACCCGACTAGTGGAATCATCCCAATATCCTACGATAAAAGCGGCCGTCTACGAATTTAACAGGGTTTCCCAATGAAGATCATAACTTGGAATATATCGGGGGTGAATCACCCATAGAAAATAAAAACACTTAGAAGTAAGTTGAGGATGGAAAATCCAACAGTGGTTTTTTTAGAAGAAACAAAATGTAGTTTTGAAAGCATGTAGGAGATAGGGAGAAAGGCTTGGAGAGGTCATAATATGATAGTTATTGACGCAAGGGGCAGTGCGGGAGGATTGGTTATTCTCTCGAAACTAGAGGAGTTATGCTTGAGCAATTTCCATGTTACTAGGTATTCTCTATCGACATATTTTCAAATCTAAAATACTGTGGTGAAAGGGATCCTTAACAATGTCTACGGGACAAGCTTGGTGGCTCAAAAACTAGCCTTTCTATATTTCTTGAAAATGGAAGCGAGAGAGATTGGTAACCAACTCTAGTTGGTGGGTGGGAACTTCAATATGATCACTTCTCTAGAAGAAAAAAATGGTGGAAGGTGGATGCTGGAAGCAACCAATGAATATTTCAAGGAATTCAAAAATGAAAACCGATTGGTGGATGTGGAGACCAGGAATGGATGGTTCACCTATAACAACCATCGAGGGGAGAACACCATGTGGCATACATATTAGATATATTTTTACTTTCTGAAGCAACGGTCAGTGGAGATGGGGATGTGATAGCTACGGTCCTTCCTTCTGTTGGATCTGATCATTGGCATGTGGGCCTTGTCTAGGAAGGATGTGAACAATTCTGGATGGAACACAAAGACTTCAAATTATTAGTCCATCATTGGTGGGAGGAGTTGGAACCCCAGAGGGGAACACTGATGTACCAATTTCAATACAAATTAAAGATTCTAAGAGCTCGAATCCGTACTTGGAACAAAGAGGAATTTGGGGACATATACCAAGACAAGAATCTTCTTAGTGCACATTTGAAAGAGATCCAACAGGATGGAATTAACTTGGGGTACAGTGAGGAACTAAAGCATAGGGAACAGGAAACCTTGGATCAACTTAGTCCCCATGAATGGAAGGAAGAGATTTACTGGAAGCAAAAATCCAGAAAACAGTGGCTTCAAGAGGGGAGTGAAATACCAAATTCTTCCACTACTCTGTGATCCAGAATCGACAGAAGGCCAAACTCATGAGACTGAGAAAAGAGGATAGTTAGTATGTGGAAACAAGAGAGGAAATGGATACTGAGATAGTGAAGTAATTTGAAACAATTATGCAGGAAGATAGACGAGATAGATCTGAGCACATAAGGAAAATCACCAGACACATCCCCAAACTCGTCTCAGCGAGCCAGGATGACATCCTGATGAAACTTGTTGAGTTGCAGGAAGTGGAGGAAGTTGTGCATCAAACGGAAGATGGAAAAGCGCTTAGCCTTGATGGTTTGACAACCAAGTTATTCCACCACTTTTGGGACCTCATTAATATGGATGTGTGGATAATTGTGGAAGACTCCCCAGTGGACAGAGGAGTGTTGAGGGCCTTCAAAACAACTTTCCTCACCCTCATCCCTAAAGATGAAGGGGTCGACTCTCCAGGTAAATCCAGACCCATAGATTTATGCAATTTTATCTATAAGATTATTACCAAAGTCATAGCAAACAGGTTGAAACCCATCCTCCCTGATCTGGTCACTCCAGAACAATCGGGTTTTGTGGAAGGGCCAAATTTTGGATGGAGTCATTCTTGTCCATGAGGTTATTCATTCCCTGAAAGTCACTAAACATCCAGGTATGATTCTTTAACTAGACATCTCAAAAGCTTATGATAAAATAAGATGGAAAATTATGAGAGAAATGCTAGAGGCCTCTATTTTTCATCGGGATTGGAAAAACTAGATAATGAACATGACGCCCATGACCTTCTTTCCAATCCTTCTAAATTGTGCCCCTATAATAAATTTCAGTCCTTCTCAGGGTATTAGACATGGAGATCCTTCGTCTCCATTCCTATTCATTCTTATGGCTGAATGGACAAGTAAAGTGATCAAATCCATGGTGGAGACTGAAGATATTAGGGGTTTGAACCTTCATACTGGTGTAGATAAATTCACTCATCAACAGTTCGTATATGACACAATGTTGATGATTTATTATTCTGTCCAGGAAGCTAGGGCTCTTAATAAATGTTTGAAGTTGTTTTCAAAGGATTCGAGTATGGAAGTAAATAATGAGAAATCTCAATTATTTTTATTTAACACCCCTCAGATTTCCCAAAATAATATTATATGCATTTTGGGGTTCCAAGGGAGCTCCTTTCCATCCAAATACTTAGGTGCCCCTTTAGCTGAAGGAGTAGTCAGGAAAATATCGCGGGAATATATTTTGGACATGATGAGGAAGAAACAAGATAACTGGGCTTATAGACCTCTTAACATGGCTAGTAGAGTTGTGTTAGTTAAAGTTGTGCTTCAAGCAATTCCCATATATTTATTCTCAACCATGGAGGCTCCAAAAGTTGTCTTGAAGCAAATCAGGACCATCCAACGCCAATTCCTGTGGGGTTGTAACCAGGACAAACACACATGGGCTTTGGTAGGGTGGGAGAAGATCTACAAACCAAAAGATTAGGTTAGTCTAGGCCTTCGGGACCCGGAAAACAATAACAAAGTTCTAGGAGTCAAAATGGGTTTCACACAAAGAGGAAACTTGGGAAAAATGATGGCACATCAAGTATTCTAGCAATAAGCAAAAAAAGGAACTCATTCGATTTAACGAGGACATACAAGGTTCTCATATATGGAGGTATACTTTCGAAAACAAAAATATAATTCAGGACCATATTTTTGGGGAAATACGTGATGGGGAAGATGAAAAATTCTGGACTGAATCATGGAAACATATGCCCAAGATCTTGACTCATTCGAATTTAGAATTGTATCAAAATCAGGAAAGGGATATGGGTTTGATAAAGGTTAATCAGTTCTTGAGCGAGGAGCCAACTAACGGAGATTTCCATGAGTGGTATCCCCATTAGTTGGGGATCCAGAGATTCCCAGTGGAATATATCCCCAATATTCAAGAGATCCTCCAGGAGAGAGACATTAGAATTCAAAGGGGGATAGATCAATTTTGGTGGGGATACAAACTGAAAGGCTACTTCAATACCAAGGAGGCTTACGATCTCTGTTTAAACCATGATGGATCCCATCCCAATTAGAATTGGCAGGAGATATGGAACTTCAACCCATGGCCCAAGGTGGCAACCTTTATGTGGATGGTCTCTTACAGACAAATTCTAATAGGAGAAAACTTGATGAAGTGAGGTGTCAATGGGCCATTCCAATTCTTCCTATGTGTTCATGATGATAAGACCATGAATCATCTATTGGATTCATGCCCCTTATCTTCAACTTTATGGGATTGTGGAGCTGAGATATTTCGGAAAACAAATCAAGTGAGGGGCAGCCAGATCAAACCTTCAAAAACAGGGATAGAAATGCTTTTCAGAACCCCATCATTATCAAGATTTGGATCATGTTTTCGGGTCTCCTTATGTGGGATATATGGAAGAAAAGGAATAGCAGAATCTTCGAAGGTAGGATGCAATTGCATCAGCAAGTGTGGAGCAGAGTGAGAAACCATGTCCAGGAAAAAATAAAGGTTACTCACTGGCATGAAAAATATTGGGAAATGGATGATTGCAAGAAAATAATTTTGGCAAGCTGGGGCTTAGACATTTCAACCTAAGGATGGATACAGTTTGAGCCCAAACAATATTCCCCTAGTAGCCCATCAGTTTGGTTCCCCCCCCCCACAGGGACACTTCAAGTTAAATTTTGACGAGGCCTCAAAAGGAAACCCGAGATTTGCTGGCTTCGGGGGGGTAGGGGGGTAATTAGAAATTTGGCAGGGGACATTATATAGGTCTATCATGGTTATTTGGGCCACGAAACCAACAATGTCGCAGAACTAGAGGGCCTCCTTCACGGACTTAGACTAACTTCCAACAGGGGATGGGAGCCAACGATAGTGGAGGGGGACTCGAACATTATTGTTAAGATGGAAAAGAGGCTCCAAAACGGACAAATGATTTCAAAGGTGGAAGACAACTGGCGTTTGGCATACAGGGTGGAAAATCTCGTGGCGTTCTTAATTGAACAACATGCATGGGTCTTTACCCATGTCAAACTTGAGGGAAATAATGTGGCCGATCTCTTATCCAATTTGGGGGAAAGGCACAAAAAAGGGATCGTGGAGGGTCAGCTGACCGAACTTTAGGCTAATGATTGGGCTAATAAATGTGCACATATGGCAGCCTAGGACCTATGACACATGTGTTATTCTATGAAGGACACGAGGCTTGGGGATAATAACTTGGACAGGTCCCACATGGTGGTTTTGTCATCCACTTGGAACCATCATGTCCCTCATCCACCAAATGGCGTTGGTACAACCCAATTTAACTCTCACTCGAAAGAGAAATCAAACCCCCCATCTATTAATAATGAGGAGCGGTTATGGCAAGGTCCTTGAATGGAGGACACAGTATGATGATCTAATATGGAAAGAGGGAGGATATGTAGAAAGTATCCCGTGATAAAAAAAATGCAGTACATTTCATTCATTTCGATGAACTAGATGTGGATTGGACAACATGATTTAAATTCGGAGGACAAATACCAACCCATTGGAAAATTGCTATTACAAAATCCTCTCTATGCACTTGTGAAAGCCTGTTCTCTATGTGTGAAATGTAGTTTTTCTCTAGTTTATGATGCTAAGGATAAAAACTGCAAGGGGTAGGAAGAATGGGGAAATCCGTTCTATGAGGGTTACTCAGGAGCTCAAAAAAGCTGGGCAGGACACCCAGTTATTTTAGGAAAGAATCCCCTCCATGATCAGAGAGGAGATTAATCGGGTCGAGCAAGACGTATGGGACCAGGTAAAATCCATGCAAATTGAGAAACTAAAGGAGGAAGTCGTGGAATGGGTCAGTGATCTGGGCTCGACTGCAGGACGACTCTCTTCCTATGACTGCATGATCACGACTTACTGGGTCATGAAAGTTTTATTGGCTCATGTCCTAATGGAGAGGGATAATAAGGTGGTGAGGGACAATGAACTGGTTAAGGCTTGGAAGGAGAATTACTACGACAATAGGCTCATGAAAAAAAAAATTGACCTTATTGCCATGAAAATGGGAATCATGCTCTACCCTCCTATGAAAGACAACTCAGAGACAAGGCCTCTTTCTCTACAGGATCGTGGAAAGAGTCATTCCCCTGGACTAGGATTCCCTTCAGCTGAAGTGGATACTGCTGATTGTCGTTGTCTGTGCTTGGGTCCTCCTCGTTATCAAGCTCTTCCCTTGGGTGTTTCCATGATAAAAAAAAAATAATGTTTGTTTCTGCGGGTTCATCTTCTATCATTTTCTTTACTGGTCACAGTATACAGTTATGTCCATGGTATATAGTTTACCTTTTACTATGCCAACTATTAGTAGTTTCTAGAACAATGAGGGTTTTCAGAAGACAATGTTATGTATTGGGTATGGGAAGGAAATTTTTTGTAATAGAATGGGGAATACAAATTTTAATTTATGCCGGGATGAGGAATGGGGATTGTAGAAATTTGAGAAGGTTTATCTGGAAGTCATGCAAACTGTAAGCCGACAGGGCCATCAGTTTTGATTCCCATGCACTGACTGTTTATATAGTAATATAAAATTTCTTGCTTACAAACAAAATTAAAATTAAAATGAAACATAGTTAAAATAATCATATTAAGTAAAACATAATTTCAAGAAGAAAAAGGATGTGAGTACTAGTAAATGCCATGCACCACTTTAAATAAATGTTAACAAGTTTAAAAGATATAATTCACATTAAAATCAAACATAGTTAACATGATGAATTTAATTTACTTAAATATATAATTTACATTAAAATTCAAAGTATAGTTAACATAATCAAGACAAATCTAATGTTGGTTACTAAATTTTATTATTTTAAAATGTAGAATGTAGGAATTTGTATTGTCATATGTTCATAAATTATTAGATCAAAAGTCCCCTTATGTTATTGCACAATTTTAAATTGAAAGTGCACATATTTTAAATAAATCGATGAACCTTGAATTATTTTATGATAGTTAAACAAATGAGGTTGTAGGCTTTATAATGTTTGATCTAATGCTATAATGAGTGATGCTTTGATATTAAATATATTGTTTTTTTTTAAATTCAATCTTTGTAAATACCATGTTTTCTATCATGCAAGTAGAAATATGTTTAGTCACTCTTTTGAAATGTCTTACAAAAATTTGTATCATATTTAGTTACTATTTAACATTCACACATAGAATAAATGCAATTTAAATTAAATGGATTACTTTTTAGTAATGATCTCCCCTTCTCACTCCACTAAGAGAAGAAAGCCCTTAAAAAATCAACCACAATGGCTTAATCCAAACCACATAATTTCTCCATAGGAGGGCACAAAATAATTTCTTAGTATAAGGTGGATAGGCATCCAAATAATGCCCATCAATCAGTTCTCATCTGAAACATAGTTTTTGTCTATAAGGAACCTTTAAGAACCCTTTTATCATCAAGTGGAAAAGAATTCCCGGGGAAAGTAGTACCTCACCAAAGGACATTAAGCAAAAGGTAACATGTTTCTACTCTCTCATAGGGGCTACCCACCACTCGTTTAAAAGAGGTGACAAAATACTATTCAAGGGATAACTTCTTCCCCCCCACTTGATAGAGGTTCTTAGAGGCCAAAAGATACTATATCTACCTTATGGGTTACTATCATGGGATGATGACAATACCTAGATCAGAGTTTGTTGGTCGCTGGCACCACTCCCAATGCCCATTTTTAGAACCTATCATTTGTTACCTTCGTGGGCCATCTTCAACAAATTCACACTCGTTGACACAAGAGCCTTTGGAAGGCCCAATTACAATTTGAGTGGAAGGATGCTAGGTCATCGGGGCCTATTTACATTTTATGTTGTGAATATGTTACATGATAAATTTTTGGAATATAAGCATATATACATATGGACAACAAATCAAAGGACATATAATATATTATAGTGATCTCTAGAATAGAACTATGGAGAGATCACACGAGTGAAAATTGTATTTGATTTCAAATGGCATGGCTTGAAAAAGAGAATAAAATTTGAAACATGACCCCAAGTGGAGTTGAAATGGATTTCATTGCATCACTATGAGTTCAAGGAAGTAAGTGTAAAGTTACTTTTGGGGAAAGAATGACCAAGGTGTTGATGTATATGTAACTTCGAAATGTNCCCAGTTTTAGCATCATGTTCTCTCCCTATCGCTGGTATGATGGGAGGGGACATTACATTTTTAAAATTCTAGTTTTGAATGATTTCATAACAAATAATGTGAGAGAGGTACAAGCTCTTGCACATTGGTATCAGTTTTGCAAATGCTAAGAACAAATCCTTAGTGGTGGAGAAAAACCAAGGTCTTGAGAAGAACTAATCCATGAAGAACAAAATGAACAAGGATCCCAAACCCTATCAACCTTCCCTTGCTTCAAATGTTGATCAAGGAGAAAATCCCAAAGGAAATAATACTAATAAATGTTGTGCCATTTATTTATGATATAGCCATCTAGAGTTATATTGTTGAAAGAAGGAGGAAGCTTTGGATGCAGCCATGAAGCACCATAAGATCAAGCTTGATCCTCCTTCATATTCTTATGTTTATTATTCTAAATATCAATCCCTTTATGTCTCCACATGGATTTCAAAGTAAAAACATACTTTGTAGATGATTCGGTTTTACATTTGGGGGCCTCTTATCATATGGCTATGGACAAATTCATGTTTAAGCACTTGATGGTTGTAACACCATGATTTTTTTGTTGGTGATGATAATTCCTTAAGAGTTGTAGGGACATGAACTACTAAGTTAGATGGTGGTATTTTTAACCAAATACTTTGTGCTATTGTTATTTCTTGCTATATCATATCTATCTATTAGATAGATCATTATGATGTAGGTAAAATTGTTAATTTGTTGCCTCACATAGTTGAAATCAAAGGTCTCAAGGATCCTCAACATGTAATATATTCAAAGTGAGGATGATTTTTCTAGATAGTACAAGTTTCACAACTTTGTGTCATCTTCAATTTTTTTTTTATGTTTTGGTAAATTAACACACTTTTGATCTAAGTTGGCTCTAGAATGAGTGATTTGGACACTCAAATTACTACTCACTTAAACGGTTATGTAAGAATGATATGGTGTGATTCCTTCCTTTTTTTCTCAACCAAGATGGTGGCTGTCCTAGGGGTGTTCTACAAAATCACCATCAAGATAGTATTGACAAAGGTGACACTTGGCGTTCAACAATGCCATTGTAGCTTGTTCACAATTATTTGTATGGTCATCTGCCCATATTCTCATGTTATGGTTCTAAATTTTTAAATCGTCATTGATGATTTTTCCACATGCATTTAGGTTTACTCCTTACTAGAAAGAGTAAAGTGTATAATAAGTCTAGTTTTTTTTTTTTTAAAGGTCCTTGTTAAGAAACAATCTAGTCATCACATTTAGAGACTCTGATTATGTAATAAAGGTGAATATGTAAACAAACATGTCATTATTTTCAATTCTTTAGAAGGAACTTGGATGCAAGACAATTTACCTTATACACTCTAGCATAACAAAGTGGCCAAGAGAAACAATCAAACCTTGAAATAAATGACAAATTGAATGATTTACTCCAGGAACCTAGGCCCTAAGTTTTGAGCTACACCCATTAACTGTGCAAATTAAACATTGAACTACATTCCTACCAAAGTTATGCAAACAAGAATGTAACTTTAGAAGAAGCAAAAAGAAAAAATAATCCAAATGTTAGAAATTTTGAGTGTTTGGTTGTGATGATTGGGCTCGTATTCATGATGAGAAGCATAAATCTTTGCAACCCAAAAGTAAGAATGGTGTTTTGTTAGTTATTTAGAAGATGTAAAATATTATATCCTTTATGTACCCTACAATTCAAAGGTAATTTTTAGTATAGAAGTTATATTTGATAAACCTTCTACAACCTGCAAGCCATGTTCAACACTTGTTCTATCTTTAGTTTGTGAAGTGACTTCTTCTTTACTTCTTTGTTGGCAATTTGTCTTTATTTCTTCTCATGATTTTGTTTTTGTTTCAGATATCAATGCTTCTTTTCATAAACACAATGAGAATGAAAATCATGCTCCACCTTCTCTTTCTCCTCATTCTATAATGAGTCTATTAATCCAACTGCAGCTCAACCACTTCCTATATTGATTCAACATACTCGAGAAGTTGTTTGTTCTTTATCTGGTAATCATGTTGTTTCTCGATAGACTCATTCTTAGATCCAACACACCTCTTCAACTCTCACTTCTTAAGGCTCAAGTCTCTAAATCCAAAAAAAAATCATGAAGCATATGATCAGCTAGAATGGGATCAAGTGATGAATGAAGAGTATTGATCCTTATTGGTGAATGATACTTTGGATTTAGTTATAACTCTTCCTCAAGGGAGGAAACTTGTGAAATGTAAGTGGGTTTTATAAAACTAAGATAGTAATGGATGGAAGTGTATACAAGTATAAGTCTTGATTAATATCCAAAGGAGTTTGTTAGGTTGAAGGCCTTGACTAATCTAAAACCTTTTCTCTAGTTGCCAAAATGGATTCAATTGATCTTGTTCTATCACTTATAGACACATAGAGATAGGAGGATGGAATTTGAAATTAAGTATACCTTATTGCATGGGTATTAACAAGAAGAAAATTATATGGAATAACTATTGACTTTTTGCAGGGTGATTCTAATATTTTCTTCCAAGTTAAGAATTTTATCTCTATACTCAAGCAAGCACCAAGATAATTGTACGAGAAGATGGGTCGGTTTCTACTTTATTTGGGATTTTGTAGATGCCAATCTAACCCAAATATTTATACAAAATGAGCGGGTGATGAGATTCAAATTCTTGTTTTGTATGTTTATGATCTAATTCTCATTGCAATGACTTGATTTGATCATCCAAGTGAATTTTTTAGGAATCATTTTGAGGTTACATGCTTACCACACCTACATTGCTTTCTTGGACTTCAAGTTTTATATATAAAGGAATGCATTTTCCTTTCTCATCCTAACTATTCCTTGAATATCCTTCAATTCACATGAATGATTGTAATCAACTACAACCCCTTTTTAGGTTGAAGTTAAATTCATTTCCAAGTGCTCCATGTATAAGATGGATCCCACTTTGCACTAGAAGTTAGTTGGAATTACATTGTACTTAAATCATACTTATGTATACCTTTAGTTTGTTTGTTTTATAGTCTCATACTTTATGCAAGAACCACTGGAATGAAACAAAGTGGATACTTCAATACATCCAGGGTACAATACAACATGGGGG
>NWUY0300036376.1:15457-31508 GCA_004151065.3 Larix sibirica | reverse complement strand
TTTGTCAAACCTTGGGTACACCAAGAATTGACACTGTTGCCCCCATTTCCAAGTTACCTTGCTTCATTGATTGACAATGAAGTGCCTATGATTGAAAAATATTATGATCATTTTTTTGATATGGTTAGAGAAGGTGATGTCTTCTTTGTCATTGCACCGCAAGATAATCCATAGAAAGTGCATTATTACTTATTAAGATGCACTAGATCGAAAAGCACGTTGATGCAATAATTCAAAGATCCATCGACAAATTATACATATGCAGTGGGTTCGATGGTTTTAATAGATCATTTCTTTGAATAAGTAAAGAATTATACTGACCATATTATTTTTCAAGACTACGAGGAAGATGTTATATGTGCCCAATATAGTCATTTGGTCATAGTAGATCGATTGCACTTGAAACCAGTGAAGACTTGGAAAAAGTCCAAGCATCGACAATGGAAATTGTCNAGAAGATCATAATGCCATTCTTGAAAATGTGGTTGTTCCACATTTCATGTGAATGGAACAAATTGGATGATAAATCATTCTTTGATTGTAGGGTTAGAACATGGAATTGTTACTATTGTTCAATATATTGTGATGAATTGTGTGCTATTGTTGACCTGAACTATCGATTGTGATGCATATTTGAGGATGTTGCATGTACTGTTGTTTTCGATATTTTTGAACAATTAGAAGACTTTAACAACACACTATGGATGTTTCACCATATGGGGTTTTACCACATAAATATGATATGTATGTCATTTCTTTACTCATCTCCACCTTGTTTACTTCAAGTTTGTTTTATCATTGTTAAAAAAAAATATGTATCAATAGTAAGTTATAAATAAAATAGTTCTTCTAGATCAAGTATTATTCTTTATTTAATTTACTTATAGTGGAAGCTTATCTATTGGCTAGCTAATAATTAATATATATGTTTGTTATGTGGTACATGATGTGTTCTTATATATCCCTATGAATATGATGCTCTTATTTTTGTTAGCTCATTTTACATAGTTGTTGATTTGTCTTCCACCGCTAATTGATGTTGACTTAATTCATCACCATATAAGACATTTTAAAAATAATGGAAATTGTCATCCGGGAGACCTAAGATTGAACATCTTGGTGATTTTTCTTCCTCCATGCAAGATATTTGATTATTTATTGTTCCTTTTACCTTCATTGTCAAAGCATCAACTTGGTTTCACAATATTTTGACAAGTTATATCCATGTCTAGAAAGATTTTGAGAAGACTCTCTTCAACAAAATTGGAAATGATATTGAGACTATAGAACTCTTGCATTCTAATTGACTAAGATTATTCAGCCCAAGGAGAAACTTCAGTATTTCAACACTAAGTTTCAAACATTATGGTTACATATCCCAAAAGCAATTAGGCCTTCAACTCAACTGATCACCTTGGCATTTTACCTCAATATGGTTGATTCCACTCTAGATCATTTAATAAAGAAATCCACAACTCAAGATTTGGAGGTTTCCTTAGATGAAGCCTTTAAATTCAATGAAATATTTTCTCCAAGTACATCCTCCAATTTTAAATGTGTACCTTTTCACATTGCTTCTTAAAATAATAACACAAACAAAACCTTGGATTTGCATCAACCCATATTCAAGACTAACACGAACTCAACGGGTATTCATCTAGAGATTGAGGAATTCATAAAGTGTTACACAATCTAGCCAATTAATTTATGAATCTACAAAGTAAAAATAGTGAGGGGCCCTCCACAAGTAGAGGTTTTTAGTATAATAGAAATAAAACAATAACTAGTGTCCAAGCCAAGTATGTTACCTCAATAAATAATCAAATAAATCTAGAAAAGGTATCCATATATTATTGGTCTATATTACACCAAGAATCCCATCAAGAAAGCACTTGTCCCTAGTTCTTGAATTCTTTATATGTCATTACAAAGCAAAGTAAAAAAGGAAATGGCCACCCATCTAACAAAATAGAAGAACCCAATTCCAACTCCTACAACTACAATTTGGTCCTTTTGGATAGCCCCTTCTTTTCCAACACTGACATGTACAAAGAGGAAGTTTATTAAGGAGATAATGAAATTGAAGAGGTGCATGTTGGGAAAGGGTGAATCAAATATCCTTTGCATAACCACAACAAGCAATAAGTTGCTTTGAATATGCCACCCAACCCTTCCACCAAAAATGAAACACCATCCCAACCTTCTTTTTTCTTTGAAATTAGGTATAATATAGTATAATACATGAATAAAAGCAAGGATAATAACTCTATTCCTCACCTATTAAAAATTACAAATAAACAAGACCTATTTTTGAAATCTTTGAAGGATGTTTCCAAAAATAAGAAATTGTCTTTCTTTAATCATGTACATCAACTAGGAGCTTGGTCCAAAAGGTAACCACCGACAAACTTTAAGAAACATTACTTTGGATCACTATTTCTATCTGCACTTTCAATTATATTTAGAATCTCCAAGGAAAACCTTTTGTACAAGGAATATTACATTAGCACATTGCCAACCTCCTTTGTTCTTCATTTAAATTTCAATGGTCAAACTCTTCCCACACAACATGAATTGTGTCAAATTTCTTGCAATAATGAAGTCATATATATATACAGGGCGCAGCATAACACTTGTATGTAACCATTGTTGTATTATGATTCTATCTTAATAGGAATGATAATATAACTAGGATCACACATAAGTTGATGTTGGAATACTGTGAATNNTAGAAGATCATAATGCCATTCTTGAAAATGTGCCGCTGGCACATTTCATGTGAATGGAACAAATTGAATGATATATTATTTTATGATTATAGGGTTAGAACATGGAATTGTTACTGTTGTTCAATATGTTCTGATGAATTGTGTGCTATTGTTGACCTGAACTATGGATCGTGATGCATATTTGAGGATGTCTCATGTACTGTTGTTTTTTATATTTTTGAACAATTAGAAGACTTTAATAATGCACTATGGATGTTTCCGTGTATGGGGTTTTACCATATATATGTTTCCCCATATGGATGTTTCCCCATGTATTGTTGTTTTACTCGAAGGAGAAGCTTCAATATTTCAACACTAAGTTTCAAACATTATGCTTACATATCCCAAAAGAAATAAGGCCTCCAACTCAACTCACTTTGGCATTTTACCTCAATATGGTTGATTCCACTCTAGATCATTTAATAAATAAATCCACAATTCAAGATTTGGAGGTTTCCTTAGATGAAGACAATAAATTCAAGGAAATGTTTTCTCTAAGTACATCCTCCAATTTTAAATGTGCACCTTTAACATTGCTTCTTAAAATAATAACACAATCAAAACCTTGGATTTGCATCAACCCACATTCAAGACTAACACTAACTCAATGGGTATTCATCTAGAGATTGAGGAATGCATAAAGTGTTACACAATCTATCCAATTAATTTATGAATCTACAAAGTAAAAATAGTGAGGGGCCCTCCATAAGTAGAGGTTTTTAGTATAATAGAAATAAAACAATAACTATTGTCCAAGCCAATTATGTTACCTCAGTAAATAATCAAACAACTCTAGACAAGGTATCCATATATTGTTGGTATAGATTACGCCAAGAATCCCATCAAGAAAGCACTTGTCCCTAGTTATTTAATTCTTTGTATGTCATTACAAAGCAAAGTAAAAAAGGAAATTCCCACCCCCCTAATAGAACAGAAGAACCCAAGTCCAACTCCTACAACTACAATGGTCCTTTTGGATAGCCCATTCTTTGCCAACAATGACATGTACAAAGAGGAGGGTTATTAAGGAGAGAATGAAATTGAAGAGGTGAATGTTGGGAAAGGATGAAGCAAATATCCTTTTCATATTAACCAAAATAAGCAATAAGTTGCTTTGAATATGCCACCCAATCCTTTGACCAAAAATGAAACACCATCCCAACCTTTTTCTTTCTTTTAATTTAGGTATAATATAGTATAATACATGATTAAAAGCAAGGATAATTACTCTATTCATCACCTATTAAAAATTACAAATCAACAAGACCTATTTTTGAAATCTTTGAAGGATGTTTCCAAAAATAATAAATTGCCTTTCTTTAATCATGGACATCAAGAAATAGAATAAGCCAAGGATGCCTCCTTTTTTCTTGACCTTGACAACTTTTAATCACAACCTTCACAATTTCTTGGTGGACTTAAGTGCCTCAATGTGATTCCTTATTCTATATGTTATAAGTTCAATGACAAACCCACCTATTCTATTCTACAAATTATTCAATTAGACAGCTCTTAAGTGAAGGTCATAGACGAGATAAAATATTTTTTAATTGAGGCAAATTTGGATCCAAGAGTACACCAAATGGTGGAAATTGTAGTGGTATGTCACATTCCTAAGGCTTATGGTATACTTCTCAATATAAATTGTTCAACATTTCCATTGAATGGTCTCATTTTTCATTGCCCTGGAAAGGAAAGTTAAATCAAATTCAAATTTTTAACAAGGATAAATGATGAAAAATGGAGTAACCAATCTAGAAGAAAAGAATGAATTTGTTATGCACCTCAAAACTGGCCTTAGTACCCTTTTCTTGTAATTATGTCTCGTTCTTCCAAGACAAACCAAGGAATCCACTATTTCTCATAGTTAAATCAATGTTATTCTTGCATGTAATGTGGTATTGATAGTCATGGTAGGTTGTTCAACCCATAGATTTTTGTGACCTTATTTTGATGGGGCCAAACTCAGGTTGGTGTAGGAGTTGGATGTGCCCTTATTAATCCCAATCAAAATTGAATTATTTCATCTCATTGGTTAGATTTTTTATGTACAAATAACACTTCCAAATACAAAGCTTTAATTTTAGGAATGCAATTAGATGTAGATCTTAATATCTATTACCTGGTAAATAGATACCTTTAGCTAAGTTCTTGGTTCGATTAGATTTCAAACTTGCCATGCCATAGAATATAAAAAATTAACCTATATTAGAAGATGATCAGCATATTGGTCACTTAATGACCAATGATAAAACATTTAAGGGTGCTATCATTGACTATGAAAAGCATGCCAAAATTATTACAACCTATAATGACAAAACTACTAGCATTCATTCTAATGTCAATAAAAATCAAGTTGCTATCCTTGAGAAATTTTTCAACTTAGCGGATAGGTTTTTTAGACCAATTAACATGAAAACAATAATCTCCTCTATGAGCTATGAAGTTAAGAATATGGTCAAGCTAGAAACTGAGCATAATCCCAAGATGGTCAATATTTGGGTTTGATGCATTAACAATGAGAAATGGTAGTTTTATTTTAGTCAAGCAGTATATAAGGACATATTTGTGTGGATTTGTGGTGAGTTAAAATCACATGTCCCAAAAGCAATTTAGTAGAGTATACCTCTCACATCTATGGACAATATTTTTCAATTCATTACAAGTTTTGAGATGATGGACCTTTGCCATAAGGATTTGTGGTACAATCAAGTAATGGAAATGTCTAAAACTAATGACCAACTAACAATAGCATTCACAACCAAGTGGGGCACTTATTCATATAAAATAAATCTATTTGGATTAAGTATGCTGGAGATAAGTTTTCCAAAGAGTCATGGATATCCATTTTCAAAGGTCTAATTAATAAATATGTGTTAATTTATATGAATGATATCACTATCATTTCAAATAATAAAACTGAACACATATAGCATCTCACTTAGATTTTTAACAGATGTCGTAAGTATGGTTTTGGTGTCAACCCAAAGAAGAGCATCTATGTTGTAACCAAATGGAAACCATTAGGAGATATCATTAATCCAAATCTAGATCCAATTGATATAATAATATTTCATAAAATAAATCATATTCCAGAAAGATAAATTACAAAGACAGAAAAACTGTTGTCCACAGATACACTGCTGGCCACAACCATTTGGTCCAAAAGACCTCCACCCAAGATCTCATTGAAACAGACAATAGAAAACCACCCACAGAGACAAAGATACAGCCCACGGGAGTCATATAGGGTCCTAGAAAGAGAAATGGCAATCAAGAGAAAACAAAATGCCAATGGATAGTTGGAAAAAAGGAAATAGAGCCACAAAATTTACAATATATATATGTGGATAAACGAGTCTGCTGAAACATAAATACTAGTGCCTAAAAACAAAAAAGAGACCCTGTGTAGCAGATTTTTTTGTCTTTTTTTTTCCTTTTTTTCTTTGTTCGGTTACAAGTCCATCTAGATTTGCATTTGCAAAATTCATATAGAAAAATCCAAAAAAAAAAACTGTCAAGAGAATATGAACAGAAACAGACATATGAAAGGAAATAATAGCCCGTCAATTAAATAATCCAATTGAATTATATCCGGTATATAAAATTAAACTTACCACATCAAGATTTGAAATTGGTTGTTTTTAAAAATTTTAAGGCTCAAGTCCATTCATTTGAAGTGCCCAAATTGCAAACTGTGCAAGAGCATCTATTACTTTCGCAGGATAAAGTTGCTATTGCTGATGCTCAAAACAAATCCCTTCACACAAATCTTGAAGTTGTGAACATGCCTATTGACATAAAACATGCAGCAAATACCAAATAATAAATCTAAAGGTACATGATATTGGAAATATTCAATGTTGTGCATACTCACATATAAAAGAATGGGACATAGCTTCATTCTATAGTTTTGGGCTCACAATAATTCCCAAGTGACACCAAAAGTGCCATTACAACTAAAATTATCCATCCAAGTAGTTATCGAACTCGTTGAGCTCATTTCCAAAAGAAACATGGTATTTAGTATCAAATCATAAATAACCTTAGACCACAAAAATTACTGACCAGTCTTTAAATAATCAACATGAAAGGTAAACAATTTATCAATTAGGCCTTTTGACCATTGGATGTGCCTTAGTTAAAGGTAATATGAAATGAGACAAAATTATCCAATTGTTGTTAACTAACAATCGAATGTGTACCTCACCCGAACAAGTTCATTCCTGTTAGTCAACTAGATTTCCTTGGCCAATGAAGAAATTGGCTTGGAACATGTAGGAGGATAAATAATTAGCATAGTTCCATATGGAGGGAAAGAAAGGATCCAGGTCATCCAGTCATGAGACATATTTTGTATGATTGAGTGGTATATAGAGCCTCAACATGATAGCAAGCTGTTATCTCTAGTTCAGAAATAAAAAATATATAGAACCTTCTATTTGGAGGAAACTTGCAGATCAACATTTGTTCATGAACAAGACCAACAAACCAACATTCACATGAAAAAGGTTAGCAGTCGTATAGCACAACAATATGATTAAGAGGGAACACCCAAATAATGACTTTTCCAAGAGATATAGACCATGATAAAAGAAATATGGTATACCAGACTTTACATGGATTGACAATCTGGCTGTGATCATCAACTTGTCTTTCCAAATACAGGTGCAAGTCAACAAGGTAACAATGGACCTTGAAGCTTGACCATTGACTACAATTCAACAAAAAAGCATTGCACTTGAAGCTTGACCACTTAATACAATTTAGATTTTGTTGTGTTTAGGAGAGGGCAAGTGGTGAGGAGTGTCAATGGAGGAGTAGTGGGCGGCAGTCCTGCTAGGGTCAACATTAGAACCCGCAAAACATTAAAAAAACAAATTTTAACCAAGAAAAAACATTGGAAATGACATTTTAGAACTGCATTTTATCCCATTAAATGCTTGACATTGAGGTGACACAGTAGATATCCAAATATTCCATGGTTTGAAAATAGAGGCTTGATGCCAGGAGGATTGGTCCTTTGAGATTGTAAAGGATTAATTAACAAAATGACTTTTAATCGTTTTCCCAATGTCTAGTTCTGGGAGAGGAATCCCTTGAATTAAATCCAAACTCACCTCATAGCCAACTAAATAAACAAGGGCCTCAATGGTTGACATGGAGGCTAGGGCCAGGTGCACCCCTATATGATAGAATTGAAAAGTTTGAACTCCTTGAAAGAGCATTTTTTAATAATAATAGAGGTTGAGGCATATGCAAATAGGGTTTCAACGTTGTTGATAAAGGATGGACTAAAATCTAGGGTTGGAGAGCATTGCATTGTAAACTTTGTAAAGAATTTGCTAAGGCTAGGGGCCTTGTCATAGGCCATCTTTTGTAGGCTAGATCATATTGCTACCTCTACTCTTCTTTAAGTTTGAATAGAATCATATCAAGGTACTTGGGTAGCCTCCTTCCTTTCTCTAGAGATGCCTTGTGTTTGAAATACGATTCTACGTTAATGCTCTACCAATTCTCTTCCAATTTATTCTTGGTTGGAGGTTTGACCCAAAGAAGTTTTGAAAGAAGAACTAGTCTTACTACCTTCCTTAGTGGCAAGGGCCTTAAAGAATGATTTCATAGGTTTGTACCTATTCTGGAGGAAATGTATAATCGATCTCTTAGTTGAGATCTTTTTGCTTGATAGACATGTCCACCTAAATCATGTTGCACACCTTTGTTACACAAGCTTTATTTTCTCCATCATTAGGGTCACATTGCAACTCCTCACATGAGACCCTCTAGTTCACTGAACATTGCATTATTGGGACTACACCAAATTTGAGCAATTTATTTTCCATGCTCTAGCGTAAAGGTGATTGTTTAGGATATGGCGTCTTACCACTGAAGTATCCAACCATTTCCCTCATGTGGCTTGCACATTAAGTTCTATAAAATACAGTTACATTCAAGGGAGATTGGGATTTGGAGGTGAGAAATATTCATGATATAATGGGTTTGGGGCATCCACACATCGGAAACTTGAGTTGGATGACCTCTAGATGAATTGAAATAGGATATTTGTAATGAGAGGAGAGCCCTATTGAGCCTTTGATAAATTTGTTTTGGCCCTTTCTTGAAATTTATTTAAGTGAACCAATCTTTTGTAGAACCTGATGTAGATGTTGTTCAAGGTCATATATCCCATGGCAAGCCTTCAAACTTGGCTAGGCTTCTTTTTTTTCACAGTTGGTAGGCACATCAATAATGCCCCTTCTTTATCCTATGAACACTCAACCATGTTGAAATCCCCATAGAGAATCCAAGGGATGTTAAGGAGTTAACGGTGAATATGGAGAATCTATGGAGGTGTTGATGGTGAAGATTGAGACAAGGATGAAGGTGGATGCACAATATTTCCTTCGGCATGGAATTGAATGAAACCATCTCATCCTCTTCAACTCCACACAGTAGGCCTAATTTTCATGTCGAAATTGATATTGCTACTTAGTGTGCTCTTGCTTAAGAAAATACTTAGCCAACTTACCTTACATATGCATCCAAAATTGTGGTTGAAATAGGTGCATGATGGGTGCCTTTTGAAACCCATAACATGGATGCTAATAATTCTCGACTTCTAAACATGTAGTTATCAAAACAATAACCGGAAATGATACCAGTCGAGGGTTAGACCGGGACCTGACCAGAACTGGATATGCTCATATGGAAGCCACTAATAATGTGAAGCATTAGGGTGGGAATACGATGTAGTGTCATATTGGGGGTCCTAAAAAATGAAAGAGGGGAAAATGAGAGTCAACATTAAATATGGATCACCACTTTGTTGATCTCAGATATGTGCACCAAGTTCATAGGCACCATGTGGATAGAACACCTTGACTAGCATCATGTTACTCCATAAATTGTTTGCTTGTGAATGAATCACTTAGAAAGGTGTCTACACCAGTATTCCAAACTATAAGATATATCCAATAGTTAGTCATAGGTATCAACTCTTGGGGCAATAGGGTCAATAACTATTGAAACACGAGCAGGAGCAACAAATTAACATGCAAAGCAAATGGAAAACATGTGAAAGGAAAATACCTAGTCATGTACAGAATTTATGACAACTCCTTGACAATATCCTCGGGGCTGGCTTGAACTATCTTCTCATTATTATCTATGCCTTGAAAAGTGCCAATCGAAGTTAAACAAAAATTATTGAACATAATAAAATCTGGTAATAAGAAATTATCGATGTACCTGTGTAACTACTGAAAACTATGTAGGTATTATGTCTTCACAATGCCCTTGATTTGTAGACTGAAAAGTGAAGTTCAAAGATAATATATAAGTTCCTGAATTTAAAAATATAATTTAAAGAAAATAAATCATGTAAACAAAAAATATACATACCTGTGTGACTACTGGAAACTGTGCAGGTGTTGTCTCTTCTGCATTTCCTTGATTAGTAGCCTGAAAAATGAAATTCAAAGTAAATTTATAAATTACCCATAGATGGATATGTGTTAACCATAGAGATATTTCAAAGTTGGCATTGTTAAAAAATGTATCTGCACCCTTACAATGTTGGTATTAACTTTGAAGAAATTGCATATCTAGCATTTTGGCAAGGATGTTGTCCGTATTAATTTTTCCAAGATATTAGACTAGTGAGGAAGTTCAAAGATAATATATAAGTTCATGAATTTAGAAATATAATTTAAACAAAATAAAATTATGTAAATAGAAAATATCCATACCTGTGTGACTACTGGAAACTATGCAGGTGTTGTCTCTTCTGCATTTCCTTGATTAGTAGCATGAAAATTGAAATTCAAAGTAAGTATATAATTTTGGGAATTTATGAATATAGTTTTAACAGAATAAAATATTCTTAACATAAAATGTCGATACCTGTGTGACTACTGGAAACTGTGCAGGTATTCTCTCTTCATAATGTTGTTCATTTGTATCGCTTACCTAAAAATTCCCTAATATGTGAGAGTCACAGCAATAAAAATTATGTCACTTAGTAATTTGCAATTTCAAGTAAATATTCATATAGTAATACCTATGTCACCTCATCATCAGCATGTTCATGATCAACAGAATGTTCCGCAAAGAAGAAGGAATGCCCATTTAAGAATGATGAAAACTGCATAAGTTCGAATAAATATATGGACGTGAGGAATTTTATCTCAAATCAATAAACATGTACTTTTTAAACACTAGTCATATCATGCTTGTACATACCTCACCCAAGCTCTGTGTTTCACGGGAAATGAGTCTCTGACAAGTATCTCTATAGCTTGTTGCATATTCCAAAAGTTACGATCCATCTCATTCAACAAAGAATTTGGAATATTCATAAATTGATCAGCTTCTACAATAGGTGAACATGGTCTCTTCCCTAAGTCGTCTACCACCCTTGCCAAATTAGCAGAAAGATGGTCCCTTAACTTCTCCCTAATCTGATTTGCTTCATTAGATGTAAGGGCTAACTCCTATGGAAGTGAAACCAATCTAGGTGGTCTAGGTGCTAAAGAAGGTGTTGGAGCCCTAAGCCCAACATCTTGCATAGCATCAAGTTGTTTGTATGTACGACCTTTTCCATTCCCATAGAACTTGGATCCCGTATACGTATAATCTGGGTCCATGCGTTCTCGAAATTGAGCATACAACATCCTCACAAAATACTGAGGGACCTCATCATTATTGGGGAACTTGCCATATGCATATATGAACTTTTCATAAATAAAAGGTGCAATGTTAGGATCATTAAATCTTGCAATCTTCAAACATTTTTTGTCTTCGAGCCGTAAGTCAAACAATGACAAGGCCATTTATTTAGTGACCTTACTTTTAACTTCAGCATAGGAGTGGATACCCATCAATGATGCTATCCTCCTACGCATCATATAAAAAAAACATGGGTTGACAATCCAACCCCACGATATATATGTCTCTATCAAACTCTCCAAATTGTGTAAAACAATTTGGAGACACTCTCGACTAGGGCTAGCAAGATTGCAACTTTCCAACTCATTGCGCAATCTGGTGGAATTCTCCCTCATCCCATCAACAATAAGCATCGAGATATTGTCTTCCCAAGGAATCTCCCTTGGTATATCTCTAGGATGGATGTAAAGAGGGTCATAGCTTGGATTTCAAGCAAACTGTTGCACCCTACGACCTTTCCCCCTCGAAGGAGGTCTCGTAGGAGGGGGACCACCAAAACCTGTAACGTGTTATATGTGCACATAGCCAAATAAATGCAAATAATTTCCAATGCAAATTCATATCTTAAAAATATGTGTTCATTAAAAATTATGTGGTGGAAAAACTATCTCATCCTCTCTGCTTCTCGGAATAGAATTGTCCCCTTTTGAGGAAGCAACGTCTCGATTAGCCCCTGTACAAAACATTAATTTGTTAATCACTGAAGTATGACACAAACAATAAGTTTTAACATTAAAAACATTTAAACAATATTTATATTCAGATTTTACCTGTACCAACTCTATTAGACAGTGGGTTTCTTATCAAATGGGTAGAATTAGAATAAGACACTAAACGCACGTGTGGCTCTCAAGCAATAGATTCAACCTAAAGTCCATCACATGCACCTATAGATGATCATGTTTTTCACATTAAACACATGTTGAAAAATATTTTTTTCACATTCTCATCATTATATATAACGTAGACTTGAACATGTTAACTAACGATGGAATGTGTACCCGGAACACGTCCAATAGACCCCTCGGAATGGTGTCTATTGGTGTGGGAACCACTAGCAATAGATGTAGATAGATCATGTCGATTTGTCTGTGAAGAGAGACGTCTCGACACATGAGTGATTTGGCTATGTGCACCTATTGACAACAATACCTTGCACATTAAACATGTATTCACAATAAACAATAAATATATAAATAAACTGTACATGAAAACATGAACTGATAGTATAACAAACTTGATCGTCCTCTGCTCATGGAGAGGTCTCTGGAGGGGACATTGGCAACGTTTCCTGATTCCATTGTTTCTATACACAAACAAAACAAAGCATAGGGGACCATGAAAGAAATAAAGCATTAGAAAACATGAAAGGAATAAAGCTTGTAGACATGAAAAAATAAAGCTAAATTTTTATATATAAGAACACATCGTGTACCGCATAACAAACATATATATTAATTATTGGCTATCCAATAGAGAAGCTTCCACTATAAGTAAATTAAATAAAGAATAGTACTTGACCTAGTGCAATATTACTCATCGATACTAGTTTTTTCCTCTTCTAAAGTTTCTAGAAATATTGAAAATCCCGCATACATCATTGACGAATGGATCCTTGTGTGCAAGTAGCTCTCAAAACATTTAGTGGTGTAACACTAGTTTTATTAATTTGGATCTGGGACTAGAAGATGAAAAAAGTGTGTGAAAATATGTAGAGGAATGATTAACCTTGTTCTTGGGTAGGAGATTAGGATGAATGAAATCATTCTCATTTCGAAAATTGTGCTCATTGTAAGATTCCATGGATGAAGTGTTTGGGATAGGACAATAAGAGAATGGGTGGTTTCAAGTTTTGATCAATTTCTGGGCTATTGTCCAATATTTTACATACTTTCTAGGATATGGCTAGCATTTATTTTTCAATTGACACCTAATGCAAATAAGACTTTGATTTCTAGATGGAAATGAGGATTGAACCATCTGATTCATAAAATATTGTCCCTATTATTTAATACAAAAGTAGAGAGGGTCAGCATATGTTAGTTTGGATAAAACTCCTTGGGCTACTGATTGATTTATGCTTTGAGGAAGTATTTTGAGAAATTGGATTGGCCCTAAGTTATTTATACGACATAGATCTCACTTATTGAAATACAAGTTTGATGACTCTCACCCATATTCTCATAGGGGTGGATTTGAGGGAAGGGCTTACAGAAAGTTTGATTATGAAGAGAGATTATAAAGAGTATGAGTAGGTATTGGACTATGTGGGTTCCCCTTTATATGTTCCCAATGTCACTCCTATCATCACTTGGTGGCAAAGTGTAGTCTTCCTTGTTAGATAAAAGATGGGGTAAAAAAGAGGTTGAGGTAGGAACGACCTCATATGGAAAACATCGTCAACTAAATCCCCTTGCTATAGGTAGAGGCATCAGTGAAAAATTCCTCCCAACATGACAAACGGGCTTCAAAGTTCATAAATTAAATGTGGAAGGGAAGACCACTAGGTCTCATGTGAAGGGTTCTACACTTGTCACAAGAAAAATTCCCTAGTCTCCAAATAAGGAATATTACAATGAGTTGGTTTATTCAAGATCATTATCATCTAATTTAGGTAAGTATATAAAGAATTTGGCCCCTCTAAATTTAATTTTCCCTCCAAAATGAAATATTATTTTTGGGTCATGGGAAAATAATTATGTAAGTGAGGCTAGTGATTTTGATAAGGTTGATTTTTAAATCCTGTATAGTGATTAATTTCTAGCTTCTAAATGCCCAGGGGAAGATTATCGACATCACTAGAGATTCTAAATGCCAAAGCAGAGAATTAATTAAAACACCAAAGCAGGATCATTATCAGAATTCAGAAGCAGATCGCCAACCAAATATCAGTGTAAATTTAAGATTTGGAATGCTTAAAGTGCAAGAAGGTGAACCACAATTCTATTTTCCTCCATGAATATCAATATCAGCATCAAAAGGATCTATGTTGCGACATGCCATGCTTTTTTCTCCAATTCAGGGCTTGTAATTTCAAAAAGTAATGTGATCAAAGGAAAACAAGGCATGAGAAAAGATGTTTTCGATTGTTGGGATCCCAAGCAGTTTAGTGAATTCATTCGAACTCAAGAAAAGGCAGAATCCTCAATCAAGAGAAAGTAGAGGAAAAACAACAAAAGGATTTAACTATAACAACTGTTATAGCTTTCATAAATTCAATCATTATCATCGAATCGGGGAAATTATACTACCTTCACTCAACAGGCTACGTATGTAAAATGCAACTACTTTGCAAGCAATTTTGTAGTGTTCTCCATTTCTTTCAGAGCGCACGCCATGTGAGAGCACATGGGCCCATTTTTTGTCTTTCACTTGGTTGTTTTGGTGCACACCATTGTGTATCCACCAACATTGAGAAGCTAGGCCCAAGGCCACCACTCGCAGATGACGTATGAAACAATTAGCTTCACAAAAGAAGTTCCTTGGTAGAAATTGGAAAGGCAACGTAATTCAATAGCATGGATTCTAAAACTTCCTCAGTGATGTCTTTTCCTAAGAAGACACCTTTCCATCTTTCGATTGCTTTCTCATCATGAAGAGATCTTCCACTTAACGCCATGAAATCCCACATAAGGGATGATACAGAGGTTTGTACTATTATCCAGTCACCTAGCCAGAGGTAGTACCCTTCTCGCATATGGATTATAATGACCCAACTTATCACATAAATGCCAATTAGGTGGGATTTTCCATCTGGCATCCCACCTTTCCCCTCACTCTTGGCATCACTCCAAGTGTGCATGAACCATACATGTGTTAGTATTGAGATAGCACCTGTTGCGTGGGGCTACGAGTTACACATGCGCGCGCGCGCACACACACACACACACACATATATATCGGAGCAAGCCAGGGATATTTGCCTCTTGGTGGTTCACGTGCGGTTCTTTTCATTTCAGAAGGCTGCAAATTTAATATAAAATATGCCCCTGGACATTGCTCAAATAGTAAAGCGGAATTCGCAACATTGTGGGCTGTGCTAAAGGTCATTGCTAGCAAGAACATTTCCTTATTACAACTTTTTGGAGATTTGAAAATGGTAATAGATTGGGTGACCAATAAGATTCAAATTTCTGCTCCCCACTTACAACATCTCCTTAATGCAATTCAGGATCAATTAAAACTCTTCGAATCCGTGTCTTTATATTTATCGAGAACTCAACATTGAAGTGGATGTGATCTCAAAGATGGCTTTGGCGTTAGAACCTAGATTGCTTGAGGTCCAAGAGATCAGGGATGGGCGAATCTGGGATACAATATTGTGTTTGTAGTTCACCAAGATGCTTGTAAATGATTTTTCTATTAAAGTAATTGAGGTTCATTTTTGTAATATGTTCTGAAAAGTGCATTTAAGGCAAAGTATGGCCTATACAGGGTAGTGATAGCTCATGAAGCCTTTTTTGTAAAGTCCTTATAGACAGTTCACATTTATTTTAATAGAACAAAAGATTTTTTTCTTCAGAAATATATATATATATATATAATTGTTTATTTCA